>JAATLQ010035882.1:0-33073 GCA_013421005.1 Heliconius erato x Heliconius himera | reverse complement strand
ATCGGCACCGATTTTTATAAAATTTGAAATTCATACTCTTAAAAACATTTCATTGAACACGTGTTTCATGGTTTTTTAGAATTCACCCTAAATGTTCAAATAAGGAGATGAAAGTTTATACAGAAAAATCTTTAAATCGCTACCGATTTTTATAAAAATTTAAATTCATATTGTTAAAAATATTTTATTGAACACGTGTTTCGTGGTTTTTTTAGAAGTCACCCCTAAGAGTGAAATACACTAGTGTAATATAAAATATTTCATTTCCTCGAATGAGATCGAACCCGTCGATTCGACAACCAGTCGATTTTACAGTCACACTGTGCCCCTGCGCCACGACTGGATAAGAAATATATATATTTATGCATATAAATCTATATATATATAAATACCTAGCATCGCTACACCAGAACTCGGGGGAGAAACAAGATTACACTGCATCACAACTTAAGCCATTTACAACATCAATTTAGGTAAATTCATAGTAAGTTTCAGTTTCCGAGAAAATGGGAACAACACGATGTTTTATAAACACCGACGCGGATCCATTATGATCTGCAAAGTTTTGATGGATTAACCAAATTACCTTATTCTATTATATATAGCTAGCAGCTTTGGCAATTTGCATTTTGATATTTTCTTTTTTTAATACAAAATATTTAATAAAAAAAATTAGCTTCACGCGCTATCCCGTATGTAGCGGGATACGCAAAGGGAGCCTGTTAGGGCCCTCCGCTAGAGCTAAGAAATGAAAATATTAAATATAGGCAATATTTCCCAAGTGGGAATCGAATACTCAGCCTGTCGCGTTTATAGTCACACGCTTGTGCCACTGCGCCACGACTAGATTATATATAGTTTTAGTATGTATAGCGCGTATAGCAGAGTAGGCAGAAAGAATTTAGTGTTTAGACACTTCGTTCTCTACTTTAGAATGTCACTCAACACGCAATATCTCAAATATAAGTAAGGAAACTCTACGCTGCACTTTATCTGGTAAAAGGGAGAAAATGAAAATATGTTTATATTTTTTTTTTAAATTCATTTCACCAAAGTGATGCCGGTGTGTTTTCTTTAGCTTTAGAAATACAGTACCTATTTTTATAAAGAAAGCTATTTGTCAACACTCTGTTCTCTAATTTCCTTTCGAATGGAGTAGCGCCACACTCACTTTTCCGTAGCAGAAATTAAAAAAAGATATATTTTTCTACATCAATTCCGATTCCACAAAAAAAAATACAAAAAATATCTTAATTTGTTTATTTTAACGATTTTTTTGAGTCATCTTTGTAATAGCTTTAGAAAAAAAGGCATTCTAAGAATACCTGGACTTTTTAGGAGTTAAATATCTATGCTATTATCTCTAGTTATAAGCCTAGTTTAAATGGCAGATAAATATAAAACTGTTGATTAGCTGATAATAATGAAAAAGTAAAAAAAAGTATGGACCACGTGTCTGTAGTGTTTAGTTAAAATTATTAAAAAAAACTGAATTCTAACATAATCATAATAGCGCCTACTAATGTAGATATAGTATGTATATCACGCTGAGTATAAACATGGAGGTTGTGCGGTCGATTCCTACTTTTAGGAAATAAATATTTAATATTTTCCATTCCCCACACTGATAACGAGGCTAACCGCGCTGTTGAGTTCCGCTCCTCTACACTCAATGTCTCAAAAGTGGAAAGTGGGAAACGGAAGTGTCTTAATGCGAACGGAGTGTCTTAACACTAGGTTTCCATATTCATTAAGCCTAAAAAAATATAATAGAATAAACATATTATCATAGAAGCCATAATAGCGCATTGGAAACCATCTGACTATCACAATGGCTCTGAGTTCGATTCCCATTCAAGCAATTTATTATTTTTCCAATACACCTCTCCTTCTCTATAAAAATGGATTGGATACGATAAAACTCTTAGACAACAAATAGCTTGTTATAAACTTGGCCACTTTTTAAACATAATTTTCACAAGCTCGACTCTCTTCGACTTCAATGTTTTTATAAATATCTTATAATGGTATTTTAAAAAGGTGCTTTATCAACAATATTTACTTTATTAACAAAATATATAAAAGAATAAAATTTGTTATTTAAATTATTTTTATATGAGGCCAGTCGTGGCGCAGCGGCACGAAGTGTGACTGTAAAACCGACTGGTTGTGGGTTCGATCCCCACTCGAAGAGATTAAATATTTACTTAAATTTATGTTTCCATTTCTTCGCTCTGGTGTCGAGGTAAAGCGCGGCGTTGAGTTCTGCCACTCAACACGCAATGCCTCCAGAATTCGGCAGAACACGCAGTGGGGAACGAAGTGTGTTAACACTAGATTCCCTCTGCCTACCCTGCCGTGTGCGGGATACAGCGTGAAGCTGTTTTTTTTTATATTAAGACAGCTTCACTCTGAATACAGTATATAGCAAATTTAGAGGGCGTCGTGGCGCAGGCACGAGGGTGCGTTTGTAAGGCGATGGTGCTGGGTTCGATCCCCTCTCGGGGGAATGAATTATTATTGATTAATATTTTATTTTTTTCTCTCTGGCTACTCTTCCATTTTTATATCTTTCAAAAAATATATTTTTTATTTTTTGACGTCTTAGCCAACTCTTTAGTGAAAAAAATATTTATATCGATTGACAGAAAAGTACTAAAGCGCATTTATTAAGTCTTGAAAAATTGTGAATATGCTCATTTTTTTAGATTTACTATACAGTGTAAATCTAAAAAAATCATACATTCGTTCGTTATGAACGATCCGAACGAACGATCATTCCATACCTTTTTGCAATTTTTTCAAAATTTTAACAATTTTTATTTGAATTTTTTTTATCTGTTAAGCCAGGCTTCTCTAGTATCTCTAAGTATTTAATTCCTAAAAAAGTCCAAATATTTAGTTTGCCTAGACACGAAGAAGACCGATGAAATGAAAATATTAAATATTTCATTACCAAAATAATCGAACCCATAACCATAGCGCTTCAACTATTTATTTATTTATTTATATATTTACACTTTATTGTGCACAATTACTATAATTAATAGAAAAAAAAGAGTAAAAAAAATAATTAGTTATTTTTATATATTTATTTATTTAACAGTAAAGTAGTAAAATAAGTAAGCATAATATTAAAAATAAATGCAATATTCATAAATATAATATACAAAAATTGAAGAGGCTGTTGAGGTGTTTCACCACTCGAAAAAATAATTATTATTTATTAATTTCTTCGCTTTGGTAGAAAGGCAATGCACGGCTTTGATTTCCGCCAATTACGTAGCGATGCCGCAAAACTTCAGCGTAAAGTGAACCTATTTCATTTGCTTAGATTACTACATGAGAAGTATAGTATAAGGGTGAAAACAAAAAATACAAAAATAACATAAATCACAATAAACAAAAAAACCTTTTACATTTCTATATAGCGGAAATTCCAAAAAAATACGTCTCCAAATTAATTATCCGAAATATTTTTCCTTTCACCAATATTTCCTACGGCTTCCGTTACAAAATAAAATTTTAGCAATTTTACAGGAGAATCTAATCGCTTCCATTATCGATGCGATTTCTTTTGTACATTTTTCTTGGAAAATGTGATTCAGAAAGGAAATAAATGGTTTCTTAAGAATTATCCAAATATATCATTATCTATTTTTCTATTGCTAGTGTTTTTCTTTAATTAGGTTTATGGTGTATCCCGAATATAGCAGAACAGGCAGGGAACCTGGTGTTAGGAGCCTTAGTTTTCCACTTTTTCTCCGAATTTTTGACTGCGTCTTGAGTAGCGGAACTCTACACCAAGCTTTGCTTTGTTGCTAGAGTTCGCTTTCTGATAAATTTCATAAGTAAATTATACAGGACTCTATTTTGCCGTAACATTTAGTATATGTCATTGTCATGTTTTAGTAATGTTGCCATATTGGCAATATTAACATGTATTTAAAAGTTTATTTTAAGGAATATTTTTCAGCTTCACGCTAAATGCGGGATACAGATCCCGCATTTAGCAGGCAAGCAGAGCTTAGTATTGGGACACTCCGCAACCAAATTTTCGCCGAATTCTGGTGGCATTGCGAGTTGCGCGTCCACGCTTTGCCTCGACACCAGAGGGAAGTCCTTGAACTGGTAGATAACGGAAGGTAAGGGAAGTGTTTTAACAAAAAGGGAGTCTCAGCACTAGGTTCCCATCTCACTCCTTCTTCATAGCAATGTGCAAAGGAGCTTTTAAGGTATTAAAGCTTTGCCTAAGGCTTCATAAACTGAAAAAGTTAAATGGAAATATGACATAGTATCTTATTAAAAAGTTCCTTAAAAAAATATTACTTTGAGGTAAATATGTATTAAATTACATATTTACTTCAAAGTTGTAATACTTTGAAGTAATTTATTATTAATGAAATGATATAATAATATTAATAATGAATTATTAATAATTTTGTTAATAATAGCATTTTTTTTTAATTTCTCGTTCGATAAATATTATAATCTATGTCATATTTTATTTGGAAATAATTAATAAAGTACACATTTAATAAAATCCAGACTCTATGGCCTAGCATGTAGAGTAGCTTATATGTTATGTATAATAATATTATCCCCTTTGAGGAAAAAATATTTATTTGCCCTTCATAATAAAAACAAGGAAGAATTGTATGAAATATATAATATTGCAATTAATAATACATTTATATTTCCTTTTATTTATTTATTTTTTTCACGATTTTTCAAGTATATTTAGAAATATGAAAAAAAATAGAATTTTCTAACATAAAAACTCACCACACTAATATGTTTTTCATGTATCACACAAACACAAACACAAAAAACATCGATTTAAACACAAACACGTTTATTTCAAGCACTGAAATATGAAAAGTTGCGACTGAAAATTGCGAAATTAAACGTCCGGTCTACGCGCGCGAATCTACAGGTCTGACGCCGCAATGACACAAAATTTCCCGCGTTGGTGGTGAAAGGAGATGAGAATATACATTTTCAGTAGGTGTGAAAGAGATGGATATATTTTTGTGACTTCAGTTTTCATTGTGAAAATCATAGACAGGCTATGGTGTAACGTCATTAATGCTATAAATATGGGGAAATATGAATGTGGATATTACCTTGGACGATTTCAGAGGAAGTGCTTGTTTTTTTTAAATTGAAATTGTTTGTATTTTTTATTGCATATATTGTAAAATATAAGACAAAACAAAACGTAGAGTTTTTTTTTATATTAAATTAAAAAAACTCTACATTTTGTTTACAAGGGCGTAATTTGGAGTGTTCAGTGAGTTTGTAGCTCTACTTTTACTTATTTCATATTTTTTCTCTTTTCAATTCAAAAACACTTAAAATTAGG
Source organism: Heliconius erato x Heliconius himera (assembly GCA_013421005.1). Taxonomy (NCBI): domain Eukaryota; kingdom Metazoa; phylum Arthropoda; class Insecta; order Lepidoptera; family Nymphalidae; genus Heliconius; species Heliconius erato x Heliconius himera. The sequence goes on along the minus strand of JAATLQ010035882.1, from coordinate 27,708 downwards.
TAGTTACAAGCAAAACGAATAAAAGAAACTACAGACTACTACTTTTTACAGCGGTTTAGAATTTTTTATCTTTCAAATTAATTTAGTGTTTTCCTTCAGTTTTCACTTTTGGAGCGGGAAAATGAAAATAACTGATTCTCCCAATTTAAAATTGAATCCACAACCATCCCTTTTACAATCAAACACTGTGCCACTGCTCCACGATGAACTCTACGCAATATTTAAAATAATTACTCTTGTAGAGCGGCGAAACTCAACGCCACCCTTTGTCTTTTCACCCAGAGTGAAGAAATAATTCATAGCGCCAAATGAGAATCGAAACTGCAACCACTCCTTCACGATAAGCTTCTACACATAAAAAAAAACTTAAATATACTGTACATAAAGTATACAGTACACACACACAGTCATGGCGCAGCGGCACGAGGTGTGACTGTAAAACCCACTGGTTGTGGGTTCGATCCCCACTCAAGGAGATGAAATATTTACTTAAATTTATATTTCCATTTCTTCGCTCTGGTGTAGAGGTTAAGCGCGGCGTTGAGTTCTGCCACTCAACACGCAATGCCTCCAGAATTCGACAGAAAGTGAGGAACGGAGTATGTTAACACTAGGTTCCCTCTGCCTACCCTGCTGTGTGCGGGATATAGCGTGAAGCTAAAAAAAAATAATACATACATAGTACATATTATCTACTTTATTAAAATAATACATAACTAAACTATTATTTCAACTATATTATTTCAAAAAACAAAAGCTCTTAAATAGTATCTCATCAGCAATGAGTAATGAACGTTATAATGAGGTCGTTTGTTTAGTTTTTATTATTATGTAATACAAAAGATACAGTACCTTCCTTGTAGAGTCCATGGTTTGTAATATTATGAAAAGGTTTAGAGCAAAATACTATGTTGGTTTTACTGAATTGCATGAAAATGGGTTATGGAGAAATTTAAAAAGTTTATTAAAGTACTTTTCCATATCAGGGAAGGCAGAGGGAACCTAGTGTTGTTGCAAAAGTCTCTACATATCCCACACACAACCCATCTTAAGAGACATTGGGTGTTATGGCTTGTTAGGCAGAATTCAACGTTACGCTTTGTCTGTCCAAAGCGAGGCAACGAAAATAATTCAATTCTCCGAATGGGAACGGAGATAGCCGTTGAGTTCCATCACTCTGCATGAAATGCGTCAAATTCAAGCGTAAATAGTAAAATTTGCTAAATCACTAATGTATTTTTTTTTATTTTCATCTATTACATCTTGTGAGATTTCTAAGTTGGATATGTGAAATGTTTGACCCAAATAAGTAGACCCTCAAAATGTATTATTTAAAAAAATATATTAATAAGATTTAAACCCAAAACCATCGTTTTCAGTTACAAATAACATGGCAATGAATAATTATAATTACATTGATCAGCTTCACGCTGTATCCCGCACACAGCAGGGTAGGTAGAGCGAACCTAGTGTTAAGACACTCCGTTCCCCACTTCCCGCTGAGATCTGGAGGCATTGTGTGTTGAGTGGTGGAACTCAACGCCGCGCTTTGCCTCGACACCAGAGCGAAGAAATGAAACTATAAATATAAATAAATACTTCATCTCTTCGAGTGGGAATCGAACCCATAACCAGTCGATTTTACAATCACACTTTGTGTGCGCCACGTCTGGCCTCTAATTACATTGATAAAACATAAATAAGGAAATTTAATGAACTCTATAGTATGTAAATTATTTATAAGTGTTATTTTGTATTAATAGCTAATTGAGGTCATATTATATCTCATTTATTAATAATATAGCTAATTTAAAACAAATGTTAAAGGAAAATACCAGAAAAAACTCTATTAATTATGTTTATATTATATATAACTAGAGGGCGCGCGCGGCTTCGCCCGCTTATTAGGAGTGAATTCTAAAAAAACCACGAAAGAAATAAAATATTTTATTCAAGAAATACAGTTATTTATAGAAATACTATCGATACCTTGCTGGTTCTTTTCAGTAGAACAACCCTACAAGCCGTTGATACAGCTCACTTGATTGAAAATGATTGAAAACTTACGAACGAAAGTTATTATCATCATCAAGTAAATTTTATGAAGATAAGCTTCTTTTATAGCGTAGAATTTTGACGTACGCTTTTCGAAATAATATAAATTGAGAATAATTCAACACTATTTACAGCCGCAAGCCTAGACTCGAGTCCCGAGGGGGCGCCCTTGCCGCCGATGACATCCTATCAAGTAGCGACTTAGTGCTTGCCCTTTTTAAAATTATAAAAGTATTATAGATGGTATGCAGGCGAAGCCGCTAGCCGTTAGTGGGTCACTGGTATTGAATATTTGTGCAGTTTATATAAAACTATATTATATTATATTAGGTCGGCATTACACCTGTAGCTCCTCTGTGTTGCACGGGGTCGTGGGCGGCGGTGGTCACTTACCATCGGTTGACCCGAATACTCGTTTGCCTTGTCTTTTCTATAAAAAAAAGTAACTTCTTTCTCTTTCTTTCTTTCAGTTTCACGCTATATCCCGCACACTGCAGGGTAGGCAGAGGGAACCTAGTGTCTTAAAACACTCCGTTCCCCACTTTCTGCCGAATTCTGGAGGCACTGCGTGTTGAGTGGCAGAACTCAACGCCGCGCTTGTCCCCGACACCAGAGCGAAGAAATTTAAATATATATTTAAGTAAATAGAAAAGTAACTCTGTACTTATATATGCATTACTTTAGTATGTGTATATGTATGTATTTGTCTATATGTGTATTTATATTTACTGTATTTTTCTAATACATATAAGTGAACTTTTAATGGTTTTCTTTTAGATGTGGTGTAGATCGCTTGTGGACGCTATTGCACATGTTAATTTAAGTACCTAAATACTAAATATAATTTCCATATCATAAGAGCTTGTTTATATAAAGTTAAAAAAAAATCTCGCTGACTTTCTTTTGATTCTTCTCAGGTTTGAGGCAATAACTTTAGTGAACTGATGGTAAATTATTAAACGGTAAAAGAATTAAACTTATAACATCTAGATTTCAGATCCCAGGATCCCCAGACCTACGTCATTTTAACAAAGCTGTCATTTTGAGGATTAATAGTCTAATATGTAGTTAAGAATGTATGCATACTTACTAACGTAAAAGTGGACCCTTTTAGAGGTAGCGCCAATTTAGTGTACACGCTCACCTACGTTACAATAGAAACACTCGTATTTAAATATGTCTTTAAGAATAAAGTAAAAAATGTATATTTATGATTACCAGATTCTTTACGTTAACCCTTAGCGTTTGGCGCTCCGTTCTCTCTGACTACCCCGCTAAGAATAAAGCGGAAGCGGCCAACGTTGTTATCTTATCTTAAGATAAGATAAGAACGTTGGCCTTTACTCCTGCCTATATTATTTACGGACTATTTCAAGACCCCTTAACTCTGACCAATCTGATGGCCCGATCATCCTCCCAGACAGAGATGTACCTTTATTTAGCCCTACTTCTTAAAGGGACCCATTTTCAAGTTAGTAAATACATATACTGTCTTAACATACTCTCAACTTACATATTTTTCAGCTTTGCTAAAATAACTTAAATCTATGGCCCCTGGGATCTTGTGCTATTCTTATAATATATAAGTTTTAAGTTTAAACAAAATTATTTGACTTTGACTTTGAATTTCTTAAATTAATTGAACACATGTAGTCAAATAATATAATAACATATTATTTACAAAAAAAAAAGGTTTTCAGCTTCACATTGTATCCCGCACACATCAGGACAGGCAGAGACTAACTTAAGACACTCCGTTGCTCGGTTTACGCCGAATTCTGGACACATTGCGTGTTGACTGGCGGAACTCAACACCGCACAACAGTCACACACTGCGCCTGCGCTACCCTAGGCCTCATGATTATATTTTAAAATATAAATTATACATAACATATAATAATTGCCTATTAACCTTTCCCATTGTATTACAAGCTCCAGTACTAAGGATGCTAACCCATTATGTATATTAACCTGGATCACATCCGTTAATTATATCGCCTTCAGGATTATACGACTGACGACAGCAACACTGGAGATGACAATATAAATTATTATAGCTATTTTAGTAATAAGAAGCCAGTCGTGGCGCAGGGACACAAAGTGTGTCTGCTAAACCGACTGGTTGTGGGTTCGATCCCCACTCGAGGAAATGAAATGTTTATTTAAATTTATATATTTTTTTTAAATATTTATTTACGTTTGTATTTTCATTTTCTCGCTCTGGTGTCGAGGCAAAGCGCGGCGTTGAGTTCCGCCACCAAACACGCAATGCCTCAAAACTTGGCGGAAAGTGGGGAACGGAGTGTCTTAATACTAGGTTCCATCTGCCTACCCTGCTGTGTGCGGGATACCTGCTAGCGTGAACCTGATTTAATTTTTAATTTGATTTTATATATTTTTTTAATTTTTTCGTTCTATTGTCAAGGCGAGGCGTTGAGTTCCGCCGCTCAACACATAATGCCTTCAGAATTTGGTGGAAAGTGAGGAACGGAGTGTCTTAACACTAGACTCCCTCTGCCTACCCTAATGCCTAGCTAATTATAATTTGTATTTTTATAATATTTAAATGTTTTCGCCACTTAAAGGGAATCGCGTCGAACTTAGGAGAAAAATAGGGAACGGAGTGTTTTAATATTAAGTTATTTCAGCTCCATGTCAATTTGAAAAATAAGTATAATCGTTGATTATAAAATATTTTCAGGCATAATATATTTTTAAGATTAACAGTCACTGTTGCTGTCACCGGAAAATGGTAACTTTTCTTTTTCTTTTTTTATTATTCTTCCTACAAGCGTAGTGATTTCATCGCAGGGTATTTAGTTCGATTCTTGTCACAGTGAACTTGTCTACAAAGTTGGTTTAGAGACAAATGCCGTAGAGCTGAATACTGTAATGGAAAAAAAGAAATGTTAGTTTTTTTAATTAAATTAAAGAAAATAGATTAAAAAAATGATTTACAGGTGTTGATGCATATTGTATTATCTCGTGTATGGATCAATGAAATCGAACCCACAACCATCGCATTTCAAACGATACATTACGACGTTATCAACATTTAAAATCGTTAACAACTTATAATTCAAATGTATGTATTGTTTTACATGTATTTATTTGTAAAATAAACATGATACATTTAAAATTGTTCTTTTTTTTCTAAACATGTAGTACAATAGTATATTTAATTTAGTATAATATTGATAGTACCTCAATCAACTTCACGCTGTATCCCGCACGCAGCAGGGTAGGGGAACCTAGTGTCTTAACACTCCGTTTCCCACTTTCTGCCGAATTCTGGAGGCATTGCGTGTTGAATGGGAGAACACAACGTCGCGCTTTGCCTCGACACCAGAGCGAAGAAATGGAAATATGAATTTAAGTAAATATTTCATCTCCTCGAGTGGGGATCGAACCCACAACCAGTCGGTTTTATAGTCACTGGCCTCACTGGCCTGGCTAGTATATTTAATTTAGTATAATATTGATAGTAACTCAATACTTACCCTAATAGCGAAACGTGGTTCACCGCCTACTGTGTTAATGTAACAGTTAATCACTAATGTTATTTTCTCTTGTTTTGTTTGTTTACCTTCTCTCGGGTAACAAAACTTTTAAATTTAATATATCTTCACCCATTTCTCACTTTTTGTAAGTAGAATAATATTAGTGAAACATCATTTTGTAAACAATTTTCTAGCTTCACACTGTATCTCGATCATAACAGGCAGAGGGAACCTGAGAACCTAGTGCTAAGTAACTCTGTTTCCATTAGGACACTACCGTTACCTACTTTCCGCCTAATTCTGGAAATATTTCGTGTTGTGGCGAGACTAACCGCCGCGCTTTGTCTCGTTACCACAGCAAAGAAATGGAAATATGTGGTATAATGTAGTGGGAATCGAATCCATAACTTGTTACACCTACGCCGCAGGACGTCTTTACTATTTTTAGATATTAAATATATTTAAAAAGTTCACATTGTATACTATAATTTATAATATATATATTTGTAATAGGGAAAGCAAAGGGATTCTAGTATTAAGGCACGCCGTTTCTCACTTGAGATGAATTTTCGAAATGTTGTTTGTACTGAAAGCACTCGACTCAACGGTGCGCTCTGTCTTGTTAAAGAAGCGAGAAAATGAAAATAATTCAATATCCTATTAATAAAATAACTTTTCCAATTATTCAGTTATTAAATAGTAAAATGTTAGTTTTTTTCGTATTTTCTTCATTTTTGTAGGCTTCTGCTTTACCTATAAGACAGTATATGTACAAAATATAAAAAAATATTTCAGAATCAACTTCCTTTGGTGTACAGAGTCGCGAATTTTTTGAAGTTATCTGCGCTATGAAAACTTAAAGAAATAAATTATAAAAAAAAGCTTTCATATGATATGTATTTATTATTTATCAACATAAAACAACTGCATACAGTATTATGCACGATAGGATAGGATAGAATAGGCAGAGGGACACTAGCACTAAGACACTCCGCTCTTTCATGATATATTGAGTCGCTACTCAAATTTAGCACCACTCTTGGTTTACCAAAGCGGTGAAACGAAAATAAATTAAAAACAATCATATTCTCGAGTGAGAATCGAACCCACAATCGTCGAGTTCACAAGCAGACGCTTGCCACTGCGCTATCGCGGCCTCACATACCCACATAAATATAAACTTACACCAATCCCAGTCCCAAAACGTTATCAACACTTCATCAAATGTTTTAAAGAACTTTAAAAATAGCAACCCATTAGGTTCAGGGCTGTCGGTGTAAACGTTATGACTTCGATTCTGTTTATCTCATAATATTGGTCGTGGCTGCTCCTATCTTTGAAATTTGGAATATTAAATTTTGATACTTTAATCGTATGATGTGGAGATTTTGTAGTTTTTTTTTAAATTGATAAGGATAGATTATTTTTTTTATTATTTTATGTTATTTCTACACACTGTATACAGGGAAGTTAAGATACTCGGCTCCCATTTAGACATTACAGTTCCCCACTATCAGCTGAATTGTCGAGGGTTAACGTAGAGAGCGGCGGAACTCAACGGCGTGAGTTACGCACGCAGAGTGTTAATAATATATCTAAATAGTTTTTTTAATGTAGACATAAATGAAATTTAACAACCACAAATATAAAAAAATACAAACAAAACAAAAACTTTACCAATATAAGTTATGTTTTACAGATAATATTACGACACATTCAAGAATCAATAAAGATAATCGTAGATATATGTAAAAGTAACTTTCAATAGTAAATATGTACCTATATGCTATACGAGTTAAAATATTGTACAATAAAACTAAAACAATAATGATATGGAGAAAATGTATACGGACTTAATATATAACGAACGAACGAACGAACGAAGAAAACAAAGGATTTTGTTATAATTATAAGTTGTTAAGCTCTTTGAAATATATATAATATTTTTTTTTAGCTTCTCGCTACATTCCTCCCGACACCGAAACATGACTATACTAGAACGGAGAAATGAAAATAATTATTTCCTTCAAGTCGGAATCAATCACTTTGCCTCTTTTGCCACATTACATAAATTAATTGATTTTATTTTGACAGCCAGGCCAGTCGTGGTATAGCGGCACAAAGTGTGACTACACGTAAACGTAACTGATTGTGGGTTCGATACCCACTCGGAGAAATGAAATATTTATTTAAATTTAGAATTTAGAAATTTATTTTATGGTGTCGAGGCAAACCGCGGCGTTGATTTTTGCCACTAAGCACACAATGCCTTTAGAATTCGGCGGAAAGTGGGGAACGCAATGTCTTAACACTAGGTTCCCTCTGCCTACCCTGCTATGTGCGGGATACAGCGTGAAGCTGATTTGTTCGAGGGGGAATCGAATTCACAACCTGTCGCGTTTACAGCCACACGTTTGTACCCCTGAAATGGATAAATAATGTTTATAAGAAAGATTAAACAAAAATTGCCTAATAAGCTTTACAACTTCTCAGATATCACTTTATGAAAGTTCTAAGAGAAATCTGTAATGAACACTTTATATTAATTTTTGATACATTGAGAAGGAAACTTTGACAAAATTTTAGCATAGTCTTCGTATAACTTTGCGGTGGATTTGATTGATAGCTGCGATGAGTGAATATGAAAATATTATGGTATATTTATGGAAATTTATTGTTAGACAATCTGAGTAACGACGAGGTATCGTAAACCTCGCTATATCCTAAAAAGCGTTGTGGGAAGAATGTTAAATTAACTGTAATAAATATAAAAATAAATAAATTTTTCAATAAGTAAGGGTTTAATATTAATACTGTAAATAGGGAATATCAACGAACAAATCCTAGATCCTATCCTATATATTTATGGTGGTTTATGGGGTATTATATCCCCCGAAAAATTTTGGCAGAAAGTGGAGAAGGGGTGTCTTACCACTAAGTTCCCTTTGCTTACCCTGGTGCGTGAAACAGGGTGTATCTGACGGAATACATTGTTTACACATTGGGGATTAGTTTTGATTCTGCAACTTTGCTTAAACACTCCGTTCTTTACTCATCGCCCAATTTTCGACACAACACAACGTTGCGCTTTAAAAATTAAATAAGTGATTCCCCCGAAATGGAATGGAACCCACAACCATCAATCGCGCCGTAGGACGCAGAGCCCATGCACTATGACTATCTTTAATTTGAAATACACAATTTGATGTCAACATTTCTTTAGCTATATTTATGGATTAGAATTAATTTATTTGTAACGCCCAATATTAATAACCTATCGCAAACGTCAATCTTAGATTGTTTCATATATCTATCCAATCTCTAGATTACCTAAGAAGAGCACCTATTAAAAATACAAAACAAATCTTACCTAAATTTATAAATTTTATATTTTTTTTATATATTTTATACGTTCATCTATATTCCATTTCTACAATTTTTCTTCTAATAACTGTAATATTTGTACTACTTTGCTCTATAAGGTTTCCTCGAGGAGTTTCAGTGAGAAAATAGGGCCTCTAGATAAAGTCCCTATATTTATACGTTTCTAGCTAAACGTGTGCAACGGAGTGGGTAATGGATACACAAGCAATCTTATTACTACAAAAAACACAAAGGAATAAAGGGGATATAGGGAAAAATGGGCAGTTTTAATTTTATTTCAATAAAGTGTAATAATATAAAAAATGATTTCGATATAAAATCGGTAATTAAATCGATAATAAATATTATGTAATTCAATATGAATATTTATTACTGACTTTTACAAGCAGCTTTGCCCCATTTTCTGAATTCGAATTAAATTTGTACATGTATGAACGCCAGATTCAACCTCAGATACAGTGGGTTATTTTGAAACGACTAAGTCTTGATAGTTTTCCTTGATAAATGCAAAACTATACAAACAAATATATGTTTTCTCCTTTCTTTACTTTTAACCAGCAGTTCTTGAGGTTAGCGCGATCAACCAAACAAACTCTTTAGCTTAATAATATTAGTATACATTTGTAATTGAATATTTAACTAAATAAGTCATACATTAAATAATAAGCAGTTTCCTTTTTCTGTTACCATTGACAACAAGAAGCAAAAAATAAATAATAATTACACCGTTTTGGTCGAACCTCCTCCTTTTCTTCGTGAACCTAATCAAGGAAACTGGACACACAACGGTTGACGTTTCAAAGTAATGTTGTTAAGATGAATGTTATTTAAGCGTATTTTTATTTCTTTATTTATCTCAAACTAGTTTAAAAAAAGCCAGAAAATAATAATATACTTATACAGTTCCAGTAATCAAATTATTAATCGTTGAATTTTAATAATAGTACATTGTATTGAAAAATATTTTTCGATTAAACTCTAATAAATTATATAAAAATATATTAATTTAAAACATTAATAAAATATGCAATATAGAGGTATATTTAATGATTATAAGAATATTATAAAAAGTTAAATTTTTCTTGGATATATTAGTATAATAAATATAAGATTTCTTACGAAATCGTACGGTATTAGTTAGGTTACCTTACCGTAGGGAGGAGAGGCCTCACAGGGAACAATAAAAAAAATTAAATTCGTGTGACTCAAGTAACAATAAAAAAGTGCTTATATTTATCATATTTTATTTGATTTTTTTTGCTTTACATTTTATCCCTCATATAGCTGCGTAATCAGATCAGAACCAGACTTGCTGTTAATGTTAAAAGACTTCTTTTTTCTACTACGATACGATATTAAAATGACGTGTTAATACACATATGCATGGGATACAATGTGAAACTGAAAAAAAAACATTTAGATATAATTTCGTGAAATATGATGACTTATTTGATTGTGCTATAATTTTTGCCCCAATAGGATGAAGTGTAAATATATTTTTAAACATTTTTTAAAGTATTATTCCACACTTAGGAGGTTTCCAGGAGACGCGGGTTCGAGTCCCGCTACGTTAAAATTTTTATACGTTTTCTAAATAAGTGTAAATATATCATTGTTACACCAAATCAGCGATATTAATTAAATCAAAAATTACAAAACAAAGTATTCCCAAACATGATTTCAAACTACAAAAAAAAAATAAAGATGTAGATGACCTAAACTACATAGATCAGAATAAGATCATTGGAACAATGTATTCATTTAAATCCTTTGACTGTGTATTAAATGAAGAAAAAATCTCATTCGGTTCGAGTCCCGCTACGTTCAAATTTTTATACGTTTTCTAAATAAGTGTAAATATGTCATTGTTACACCAAATCAGCGATATTACTTAAATCAAAAATTACAAAACAAAGTATTCCCAAAAATCATTTCAAACTACAAAAAAGAGAATAAAGATGTAGATGACCTAAACTACATAGATCGGAATAAGATCATTGGAACAATGCATTCATTTAAATCCATTGACTGTGTATTAAATGAAGAAAAAATCTAATTTCGAGGATCCCGACCGATATATCTTTTGAATTTAAAAGTTTGAACATTAACAAATCACAAGGCCAATCTTTGAAAGTTTTTGTAAGTGTTTGTAGTTGATTTTGACCATGGAATGGTGAATTATATGAGGCATATTCACGGGTCGGAAGACCATCTGCTCTGTTTCATCTTGCGCATCATAATAAAATAAAAAAAAAATTTAAACATTTTTAAAGTGTTACCTAAGTGTGGACACTTAGGTATAAGTAAAATAAAAAATGTCGTGTATCACAAAATGCTTAACTGAAAAAAAAATCTAAAAAATCCTATTTAAGAATCGTTAAAATACTAGATTTTTTTATTCGTCCTAATCCTAATAACAAAAAAATAACTTGATAAGATCTAAAATCTGCTGATTTATTGCCTCTAAGTCGGGTCAGCTAGTAGAAATATAAAAAAACATAATATTATATATTCTATTCAAATTGCACTATACGTTATCACATGATATCATAACAACGAAATAGAATTGTGGTGATACCAATAAAGAATAAGATATGCATAGAATTTTCTTTAAGACAGCTTCGTCTTCATACGAAAAACAACCCTTTGAGGGTTGACACATTTAAATGTTCCAAGGTCAGTTCCATATATGATTATAATAATATTTAATTGTACTATAATAATCTTTTACAATATTATTTAGTTTCTGCTGTTTGTTTTTAATGACGACAATGGAAAATTTAATATATTTAAAATAAATATAATTGATGAGATGAGAGAGATGAAGAGGCCAGTCGTGGCGCAGCGGCTGGCCTGGTTGTGAACTACCCCCTCGATAAGATGAAATATTTACTTAAATTGATATTTCCATTTTTCAAAACATATGTTGAGTTTCTTTGTTGATGTTGAATGGAAACGGTGGTGCTTTCACACTGTATTTCCTCTTCCTATTTCGTAAAGTGGAAAAAAATTAGAAACTATATAACAATAGTTAAATTTCAAAATATTATGGTTAAAAAATACGTTTCTAAATAGCACTTCCCCTTACGGCGAGTCCAGTACAATAACAAGAAAGCATTGTTTTAACGTAATAACGGTCACATGTCCCATCTGAATTAGAAAGCAAAAAGTAAAAAAACCCTGTGTGCCACCCCTGAGGGACTCCGCCTACGAACGATTCCTTTATAAAAGCTGCAACTCTGTGATTATTTTCACATATTTTACCAGCACCGTGAAGATATCATCGTCCTCTTAGTTATATTTTGTTATAGTTTTAATATGAATATTCGTTTTAACTGATCCTATGTAAGTATGTTTTGTAAGAAATTTATATATATTGTCTGGGAATTTATTAGTATTTATATTATTATCAAAATTGTAATTTAAAAGGATTTTTTTTCTATTTCTATTTTAAATTTAAATAATGAGTGTTAATGATATGTCCAGAAACTTATCAAATATTAATATAAACCTTTTTATCTTCAGTGACAAAAAACATGAGAAAGAAACTGTTTATGGTACTAATATTTTTATTAATAATAAACGTTTACGTTTATGGAAAAAATGTTAATAAAACTAAGTCATTAAAACTTTTCCACAAAAATACTAAACAAAAAGAAACCAAATCTCGTACGAAGAGGTCGTTAGATGAAGATTTTGATAAGCTATTTGCGTCTACTAAAGATTCCACGCATTATGGTCACATAGTTGAAGGAAGAGGAAAGATAGTAAAAATACAACCAATAATTGATAAAGAACCACCGTTTTGGGGCTCGCGAGGTCGAAGAGATTCATCTGAAGAAATCTTTCCAAATGTAGAACTACCTGCTTACAATCATCAAAAACATTTCGAAAAAATTAACAACTTGCATAAATTATATATAAACTACGAAAACAAATTACGAAAAGATGAAGAAGATTCTCCTTTTTGGGGCAATCGCGGAAGGCGAGACTCGAGCGAATCTGAGGAAAATGATGTTAATTTATTTTGGGCTAATAGAGGTAGGAGGCAAGATGATGAACCATTTTGGGGAACGCGAGGACGTCGAGAAAATATACTTCGACCCTGGGCTAGCAGGCGTGATGACGACGAGCCCTTTTGGGGTAATCGTGGCAGACGTCAAGAACAAGAACCATTCTGGGGTAATAGGGGTAGAAGAGAGAAAGGTGATCGTTTAGGTTCAAATAAAGTCAGAAATACTTACATCAGTAATTCAGTAGATGAGCCTTCAGATGAAAATAAAAATGCATTTGAAATAAAACTGAAAGATACAATTATTGAAACTATAAATCACATTCAACAAAAGTTAGGCAAATTGAACCGAAGTAGACGAGACGAACCGCGATTACCTTTTTGGAATAATAGGGGGCGTGATAGTAAACTTATGTCGCTATTTAATGGAAAAATAAGAAATCGATTGCATTACGTCTTAAATGATCCAAATAAAGCGGCAAAAAACTTACGTTCTAAAACATTCGAACAAAATACAGTCAATGATGATAGGATTTACGCTGAGGAGCCTCGATACATTTTAGTAGAGCGAAGTAGCCGTTCATCAGCAGAAGATGACCCCTTCTTTATTTCTAGAGGCAAAAAATACAGCGATTATGATTTAGACAATGCGACACGAGGGAGACGTGGATCGATAGAGGAGCTTGTAAAATCTGTAAGAAATGATCCATATTATATAGCCAGAGGCAAAAAGCAATCATATATAGCCAAATCTGGAAATTCGACAAAAAGTGATGATTTTTCTAAAACTAAAGAGTTGATATGCTCTACAGTCAATATACTGATGTCAAAATTAAATGGGAATAAAGAAAAAAGAGAAATAAACGACAACGAACGAAACAGACGAACAATATTAAAAAAACTGGCCTTACAACTACAGATGGACCCGTATTTTGTGAGCAGAGGTAAGAAAAACGATAAGTTAAATGAAAAAACCAACTCAGAAGACTTTATAAATAATATAGTGACGATGTGCAACTAATCCTAGCACATACAAAAGATTTCGCAGTTTGATATGAATAAAAATGTAAAATAAACATGTAAAATTGGGGCTGGTTAACATTATTTTAATGAAATTTTATAATTGTGGAAATTAAGCATTTGAAAATGTAAAAAAATATTTTTTTGTTCGTAAGACTAGGCTGCAATATCACGCATAGTAGAGTATTTTAAAAATGTATTTTCATTGACTGATTGCTTGCGATACTTGTAAGAATTTTCAATAAACTATCTTTAGATATGCTTAATGTTGTATTAATTACTGATTTTTTTATTTTTTTAGCTGTTTTTTTTTTAATAATAAAAACATTTTATAATTTAATTTAATATCTTTAATTTTTGAGTGAAAAAAGATCAAATATATATTCACATAACACATTCCCAGTGAATGTTAATTTTTTACCCTAATAAATATTTATTATTTACTTTATTATTAATTTTAAGCTTTATCCTATAACGATTGGGCATAAAATTGGGATAAATAAAACCAACCATCAAGTGCGACTTCATTTTATTTATCATCAGCTTCATTTATAGATATACACGTTCATATAAAATAATTATATGTTACAAATGTTGCTCTGATTTTTTTATTATCTGGAAGGTAACATAAACAAAATTTCTTTTGAGCAATTTTTTTTTCTGCCATGACACGTCCATTTTTGATTTAAAACTATAAAGAGATCTACGCAAAGTTTATTACAACAAAAAAAAACAGATTTGGTAGAGTCCGATTTTTATAAAAACAGACCATAATTTTCTTGATATTTGGGGTAACGTTTAGACGCTTGCACAATCAATATTAAATTACACATTTATTTTCGTAATACTAGTAAATTGCGAAACCGCAACACCCATTCAATGCTATATGATATGATTAAATTACATAAAACTCCTAATGTTTGTGATCGGAACGAGACCATCTTAGACATTGTGTATAATACTGCCATAAAAATTGTAAAATTTTGATGATTTTCGACATTTAATGTCTTAACTTAACAGTTAATAATCTCAATACATCTCTATATAGCTAACTCGCAAACAAGTATAATATCTAATAAATTGTATGATATCAACAATTTAAAAAAAAATCTGGAACATTAATTAATGTATTAACAAAATTAAAATGGGCGAGATAAAATCGATTATTATCGATTTTACAATAAATTTGGACATTTAAAGTAAACTATAACAGTATGTTTTGATTAGCTCTTATTTACAAATTACGCTAAGTTACGGAACACTTAACTTACTGTACCTGATAAGTTTCAAACATCAATTAATAATCGACAAAAGTTAATACAAATAATCGATATTTTTTATCTTTAATCGATATTTTTTATCTTTCGTCGTTAAAGACAAATCTGATAAAACGTCAACTACTTTAGGTCCATTATTACAAAATATATCATAAACTCTTCTTCGTACCTTATTTTTTTAGCTATTCTGTTTCAATAAACACAAACTGTGTTTGTAATATAAACGATAGCCCATCAAAATACGTTGTAATAACAAATTCTTCTCCGGACTGCATTCTGTAGCTATATTCTTCAAAATGTATCATAATTTGCGTTTGACATATGAAAGAAACGCAAAATTCCGTACTTTAACCCTGTAGGCCGATATATTTCTTTCATACTCTCCATAACAAGAGATGATTAGTAGAGTCCTCTCTACCCGCGTCTTCAGTCATGGAGGAACTCCTGAAATCCTCGTAACCATCTCCACCAGAAATAATGAGTGTTTCTTTATTATTTTGTGTTGTTTCTGCCTGTTTTTGTAATTTCTCCGCGTTTTGAGATCGTCGGCTTAGCGCTTTTGTTTTTAGACTCTGCGTTGGTTTTGCAGCTGGTTTGTGTGGTACGGGGTTCTCGACGATCGTTAGAAATCTCACGTGACCGGTGTGACCGTAGTGAATACCTGTAATGTAAATTAAAATGAGCTATAAAATATAGAAAAGGGACCCTTCAAGTATTACCTAAGCACTGTAGAGGGGCGGGGGGGTCTTGGATTAGCTTATTTTTGATGTGTTCAAAGAAATATTTTTAAGAAGATTGCTTATTTTTGATGACTAAGGGAAGACTAGGGGGGATATTGGGTTTGCTTATTTTTGATGACATAGGGAGGGGGGGGGGGGGTCGGGGGAAGGCGGTCAATAATTGCAAAAAAACTGCTTACGTAATACTTGAACGGCCCCAAAGTTAAATCGTCTTAATATTGTCTATGGGTGTAATATTCTTTACTAAGGTAGATTGACATTATTTTATTAATATATACTTCATTATATATCAGTCAGTAGCTTACAATCGTGTAAGCTGTATTGCAATATATACAAATATATGGCGGGACGAAAGTGTCTGAATGGGAACGGAGTACCTTAACACTAGGTTCCCATGTTCGCTCTGCCTACCCTGCTATATTTCGTCGCTTTGTTAATAAGACAAAGCGCGATGTTGAAATCCGCCACAATACACATAGTCTCCAATATTAACCAGTGCGCGGTGAACGGAGTGATATATTATTTATACAGGGTGAACCTAAAAAAAGAACTATAACATACCACTTAGCTGCGGTAAAGTGAACACCCCAGTTCTAGCGTTAGGAGCGTTATGTAACGGCGCGGTGAGTAAGACACCCGCACTGGTCCCCACCCACAGAGTGTCGCGGTGTGCCAGCAACGCTGTCACTCGGAGACACGCTGCTTTGTGTTGACGGATTATGTCGTCACAACCTGGAATTTAAGAGAAAATAGAAAAATATTATAAGGAAACATAGGTGTTGAAAGAAATAATTTTATTTCTTCGTTCTGGCACATAAACAAAGATCCGGTCACTGTCACACAGTAACGCCATTTAACTCGCAATGCCTCGAAAAATTCGGCAGAAAGTGTGGCGTTGAACTCTGCCACTGAGCTCACGTGATGATCATAAATTCAGGCAGAGCGAGAAGAACTTGATTATGATAGTAATTTTTTTGTCTTCGTAGCACATTAGCTAAACGTATGACTGTAAACACGACTATTGTTTATTTAATTACAACTTTTTGAGAATAAATTATTTAATAATATTGTCTTTTCCTCGCTCCGATAACAAGACACATGACGTTGAGTTCCGTTGAGTAGAATAACACTTAGGAAAGAAAAATATTTATTTAGAAAAAGCACGTATGGCTTAGTGGTCAGAGCGCCTGGTCGGTTTCCAGGAGGCGTGGGTTCGAGTCCCGCTACGTTCAAATTTTTATATGTTTTCTATATAAGTACAAGCACAAAATGTCACAGTAAATGGACATACGTGAGAAGTTAACTTAACAGTAGGTTCCTTCTGCGTACCCTGACAAATCCAGGTTACGGAGTACGTTAAAAGAAAAAAAAGACCCTATTCCCTCACCATGCAACATCTTAGTAACATGCGGTGTGATATTGATCTCCGCCAGTAGGTCCCTCGCGGCGGCGTGGTAGCACCGCAGCGTGGCGGCGTTGTGCAGCGACAGCCATATCGCGGCGCCCGCCACCGCCATGTGGCTGATTGGCTTCGTTTCTGAACTTATTTGGAATGTTTCGTCAATCTGGAAAAAAAGGAAATTAAATATTAGTAGAAATTGATATGTGAATTGAAAATAATATATAAAATTAATAAATAAATCAGCTTCAGTTCAGCTGTCCCGCATACAGCAGGGTAGATAGAGGGAATCGAGGTGTTAAGACACTCAGTTCCCCACTTTCCGCCGAGTTCTGGAAGCATTGCGTGCTGAGTACCAGAGCTCAACGTCGCGCTTTGCCTCTACACTAGAGCGAAGAAATGAAAATATAAATGTAAATAAATATTTCATCTCGCAAAGTGGGTATCGAACCCAGAACCAGTCGATTTTACAGTCACACTTTGTACTCCTGCGCCACGAACTGGCCTTAATGCAGAATGGCTTTATTTATTTAAATAATAAAAACAAATACATATTTCAATCGGGTTTAATTTTCAGAAGAACAAAATATGTTTTATTGTTAGCATTCCCGTAAAAAAAATGTAAATACTAAAAATAATAATTAAAACACTACATTAAAAGCTTAAAATTTCTAAATACCTGCAAAGTATGCGGATTGATGATCTTAATAGATGAATGTGAAGCGCACCACAGCCTTCCCTCAGAGAGCAGCATACTGCTGACTGGAGCTCCCACACCACCCGCGCCTGATCCCACTGGTATTGTCGATCTTTCTGTCCAAGACCCATCTACAAAAAAACAAATTATAAATTAGAGAGCATTAGAGATAAGTTATCCGTTGTACACATTCTTTCTGTTGTATACATAAATAAATGAAAAAAAAAATGAAAGGTTATAGATATATTGTTGTTGGGGAAACTGCGTCTGACGTTACGTTTAGGCATTGGTCCCGCACATTGGTCTTTAAAGCGAGGCGCGAGACGGAGCGAAGGCGGAGGCTTCAGGTGACGACCAGAGCAGCTGTTTACTCATTTACCTTAATTCTGACTTCCATTTCGACTTCCATACTTATGTGAATTCAATATCACCATTTAGGATGGGCAGTTTTCTCTTTTCTAATAGACATAGGGCACCGTCCGCAGCTCCCGAATTATAGAAACTACTTTTCATATAAATTGTGGTCTATGTGTTATTCTGCTGCTGTATGAGCTATATTGTTTTATACTGTAAAGTTTCATCTAAATTCGTTCAGAAGTTTTCACGTGGAAGTGGCACAAATATTAAAATCATCAAAGATTTGATTTGTAGATAGGTTAGGGGACAAAGAGAGGATTTCTCGAAAGTCCCAAGGGAACGGACAAAATAAAATAGTTGAAATTAAAAAAATTAAAAAAATTAAATCAGCTTCACGCTGTATCCCGCACACAGCAGGGTAGGCAGAGGGAACCTAGCGTTAAGACACTCCGTTGAAATTGTTTTTATTAATTGAAAAATAACATATAGATATTCTACTTAGTATTTCTTTTTACTATTTGACTATCGTATCTACTGTATGCTTCCGATCAGTTTCAGTAACACTTTTCAAAATATTTAGTAGTTCTAATTGAAGATTTAGTTTTAATTAACGTTAATTTTACAGCATAATAGTCCTTTATAACTTACCAATATCTCTACAATACACGACTAGGTCGCCGTTTCCAAGCGCCACGAACACCTTACCCTCCATATATCTGAAATAGAAACACTCGATTGTCACTTACTACAATTCTAATATAAAAAAAATGCTTCACGCTGTATCCCGCACACAGAATTCTGGAGGCATTGCGTTTTGAGTGGCAGAACTGGGTCGAGTGGGGATCGAACCCACAACCAGTCAATTTACAGTCACACTTTGTGCCTCTGCGCCACGACTGGCCTCAATTCTAATGTAATTATTAATTATTGTTTTTTTAATATATTTTTTTTATTACTTTTTTTTTGCTTGCGATGACTTCGATATAGAATTTTCGGTTTGGAAAATGCTTACGTTATTTATTTATTTTCGACAATCCTGATATAAAGACATTGTTATTATCAGGTGATGTTGTAGAAGAAATATGGTAAGCTTACCTAAATGTTTATATTATTTTCTTTTGCTAAGACATTCCATGGTCCACTTTTCACCCGAATTAAGACATCGCGTGGAGAAATTTAACACTGCATATTTTCTTATCAGGATAAGGAAATTAATATAATTAATTCCTCTGAGTGGTAATCAAACCCACAACCATCGTTTATACAGTCAAATGTGCCACCGCACCTTAATGGATGTTTATCTTATCTTATCTAATATATATCTATATTAAAATTATATTTTAAAAAATACTCACACAATGGAATGCACACCAGAATTATGTTGCAATTTCACCTTATTCTTCTTAATTCGTATATTATCTAAGCAGTTGTAGACGTGTATGCAGCCGTCCTCCGTCCCCAGCCACATGGTGGGCTGGTTGGCGGTGGTGGCGCTGTCCTCCGACGACTGTCTACTTGCTGGCGACGATAATGTACCTATAATATTTTTGTTTATTTAGACATTAAAATATTTCATTTTTTTGGTCGGAAGTGAACCCACATCCTGTGGCGTTTACACACCTTCCGGAAGTTCTTTTATCTGTTATATTTTTTTTCGTTACGCTTTTTTTTTCATAATAGGGTAAGTAGAGAGAGTATAGTGCTAAGGCATTCCTTTCGCTACTTGCCCAATTTTTGAGACATTGGATGTTCCATGAAGGAGCTCAAAGCCACATTTTTTTTTGCCAAAAGATCCGGCACTTCCCAGTGAAAGTAATTTAAATAAGCATATGTATATAGTATATATCCAACAAATATTACTGTAGAGGCCAGTGGCGCAGCGGCACGAAGTGTGACTATAAAACCGACTGATTGTGGGTTCGATCCCCGCTCGAGGGGATGAAATATTTACTTAAATTTATATTTCCATTTCTTCGCTCTGGTGTCGAGGCTAAGCGCGGCGTTGAGTTCTGCCACTCAACAAGCAATGCTTCCAGAATTTGGCAGAAAGTGGGGAACGGAGTATCTTAACACTAGGTTCCCTCTGCCTACTCTGCTGTGTGCGGGATACAACGTGAAGCTGATTTATTTATTTTAATATTACTGTATTTTTAAAAAATACTAGGAACTAGTACATGTTTGATAAATAAAAAATAAATATACACATTTAAAAACATTATTTCTAATATGTAATTAAAAAATGAATATATTTTACTAATTACTCAAAATTAAATATGAAAATAAATGAAGGTCCATACCAGCCATTATACGTCCAGGAACTAAGTGGCGTTAGAAATAAAGGAAACGTGTTTAGTTCTATACTAATAAAGTAGTGATAATAAACAAAAGAATTATACGTTTTTTATGTAAATATTCACTATTTCTATACTATTTTTAAATAGGTGCAAAATGAAGAAAATAGTAGTGAAAAATACTACTGAATAACTGAGATAATGATTTTTAAATAAAAGTTTATATAAAAATTACATCTAACTGTGTAGTACTGAAACTATTCTGACATGATTTTTTTGCATATAGGGCATTCCACGTGAAGCAAAAGAGGCAAATAAAATCGAGATCTCCGATTTTACTCGATAAGGAGTACGAGCCACACACGATTTCAACCCCTATAACTCCTAAACTAAATACAGTACAATAAAAATATTGCGAAACTCCATTGAGAACCCATGGAGGTCTTAAAAAAAATTAAAGTCTGGAGGGAACCTTAATATCCTTTACGTAGCCGCTTCGCGTGGAATGCTCCTTATGTAGTAAGAAAAATTAAGATTCATATTTATAAGAAAAGTGAGAAGAGAGATGTAATAATGAAGTGGGTTAGTGTTAGTAGTGTTAAAATTTTACAAACATTTTTCTACAGACGTGAACTTTTAGTTACTAAACTATTTTATTTATCTGTTTATAAAGTCATTTATTAAATTTTTAATATAGTATTATATTTTTAAAATTAATCTCTTTTATATTTATAAAATTTTAAAAAAATCTAGCGTTCAAAATTATAAGCCTTACCAGAAGTGATTCCCATAGCTTGCTTATCCACAGCTGGATTCGAACTGGACTTCATCACGGGGTGTAAAGGAATGTTCTGACCGGTGTGAGGGGAGCTCAGGCTCTTACTGTGGTTGGGGGTGAGGGTCTTGGTGAGACGAGCTGATTCCTGGCTACGTTCAGAATGAGCGTCTTGGTTCTCGCTTGACGAACCGTCGTCCTCATCGTCACTGGATGATGAACTATGGGTATTATTGAAAAAAAGATGTAAAATTTTGCTATACTATTGTTTATAAAAATATATTTTTTAAAGTTTAAACTATTTTGTGGAATTGAATTAATTAAAACCACATTAAAATGGTACCATACCACATATGAAATATGAGTTTCCATACAATAAAAGAATAATTAAAAACAATTCCCAATTCTTGGAGTAATCGTTATAACATTCATACAAAAAAACAATCTAATTGATAACATATTCCTTTTAAAGTCGGTTAAAGAATATATAAATATTATTTTAACTTGACTAATTCTCGGCTAAGCTAAAAAGTATGTTACTTTTTGACATACCTGTCTAATCTGATGCTCTTGGAGCTTTCATCTGGATCTGATATACTGATGCCGGGCTTCGAGCTGGTGCTGTTTAATGAACTGGTACTCCTGAAAATAAGGTTTTTTATCTTTACTTTCATATGGCAAGGTAGGCAGAGAGAGTTTGGAAACCTAGTATTAAGACACTTCCGTGCCCTACAGTTTCTATTGAGTTGCAAAACTCAACGCGTACGCGTAGTAAGTGAAAATATCAAATATTTCATTTCCTCGAGTGAGAATCGAACTTACAACCTGTTACATTTACAATTACATGCGTAAATTAATAAATTAATAACATTAATGTATTTAATATACTTTGTTTCACTAACACAGATTAAAATTACACTAGTACATAGATAGAAGAAAATTAAATACAAAAAAAATTGGAAGAATAAAAAAATACAAAACTAACGGTATATTAAAGAGGCCAGTCGTAGTACAGCGGCACGAAGTGTGACTGTAAAACCGACTGGTTGTGGGTTCGATCCCCACTCGAGAAGATGAAATATTTACTTAAATTTATATTTCCATTTTCTTCGCTCTGGTGTCGAGGCTTAGCGCGGCGTTGAGTTCTACTACTCAACACGCAATGCCTCCCGAATTCGGTAGAAAGTGGGGAACGGAGTGTCTTAACACTAGGTGCTCTCTGCCTACCCTGCTGTGTGCGGGATATAGCGTGAAGCTGATAAAAAAAAACTGACGGTATATCCAAGGTTTGCTGTCTCGTGAGTGCAGGTGCTGGGGGGATGCACGCCACGCACAGGATGCGCGCGTTGCACACGCCGTTGCATGACGTCACTTGCGGCTTAGGAGATAGCGTTAGCACGCATACTTGGCCGACGTAGCCGTCGCTGTTACACACCTGGAATACAGAAAAAAATAATAATAAAGAGGAAAATATGGTATTTCGTGTAATAATATGTTGGCAGCACTGTTTTATATCTTTGGGAATTATTTCTATTTTTTTATATTTTTTTCATCTATGGCAATATAATATAATATGTACAGTGTTACCTATATAACACACTAGCGGCTGCTCTGCGGCTTTGTCTGATAAAATAAATTGATGTAACTTTTTTTATTTATGAATCCATTGAAATAAAACAAATATTAAATGTAAAGGTAAGTTAGCCAAAATATAATAATGAAAACTGCATCTCAAAAACTATGCAACCGACTTACGGTTGCACAGTTTTTAAGATTAGCGCGCACAAACGCACAGACAATCAAACAAACATTATTAAAATCATTGTTTCCGGTCCCACTACTTTGATAAATGCGACGAATAATTGATTTTCTTGTATATTTTCTATTATGTATAGATATATTAAAACAGATTATAGTATATACACACCCAAACATCAGGAGATTGTCCCTTAGGAGGTAATGTCGGCGCTGCACAAGTGAACTGCAGTCCAGCACGAGTCTTCCTTATCGGAACGGGCGATAGAAACTCGGGAGCTGGTCTTTCTGGACCGTAAACACCTGGAAAATATTTTTTTTTGTATAAACAGGGTGGTCTAGCCAAAACGCACGATGTTAATTGTAAATAAAGGCAAGATTTTCCACAAATTATCTTAATATTTTGTTAGTAAAGTGTAACTGTAACTTATAATGTTGTCAGCATTGGATTTATCTGAGTGTTAAGGTTAACAGTTCAAAAGTTGTATTCCGAGAGATACCTGTTTCTTTAATGTGTAAAGTCATTTAAAAATTATATTTATGTTTAATTAACAACACATGTATATAACATATGTTGTTTGTTTGCTATGTATTTTTTTCTAACTGCCAAAAAAATACTTAAAGTTGAAAAGTATTTTTGTCACTATAGTACTCACTCAATTTCTGCTTGGTCTCATTTATTAGCTCCTCCCAATTACTCCTTTTTTCTGTTTTGGGAAATATTATTGTGAGATTCTCTGGTCCGCTCCTGGAAATTTTATGAATATTTGTTTAATTATCTTATAAAATGAATGTTGAGTTTCGTTTTTAAAGACAAATAGTTAGATAAACAAACATTAGATAAACATATCTGTTGTTGTTGAATATAATTTCAATAAAATATTTATATATCTATAGTTCGTTTGCTTGTAGTTTTGTATCAATTTAATAAATAACAATTATGTGTTTTAGCAGCACGCTGCATCCCGCGTGTAGCAGGTTAGGTAAAGGGAGGCTAGTGTTAAAACACTCCGCTCTCACTTGCCGTTGAATTCTGCAGGCATTGCGTGTTGAGAGGCGGAACTCAACACCACATTCTGCCCCGACATCAGGACAAAGACAATTAAAGACTAAAAATATGTAATTTCCTCGAGTGGGGATCGAACCCACAACCTATGACGCTTACACTCACATGCCACGGCCACAATAAACATCATATATATAATAATAAACTACAAAAAATACTCACGAAGTATTAACACTGACTTCCATGTAGCACAACTGCGTATCACTGTTCTGACGTTCCGATAGCTGCCTGTTGACAGAATGGAGCATGTCCCTCACAAGCTCCTCCAGCTGACCGTGCTGGGTGTGCAACGCCGCCACGTGTTCAGATATTTGAGTTAAAGTGTTGACGTCTTCTGTTAATGTCTCCACTTCGTGCATTATCCGCCTTATGTTTTCGTCTTTTGCTGTGGAATTAATAATTGTTATGTTATAATATTTCAAATATTGGATATAATATTTTGTTTGGCTAGTTTTGTTTGGTATAAGGTGATATTGAACGAAGGTGTCTGAATTTCTTATGGGAGGGTAAACCGCTTCGTTACGTAACGCGTTACGGCGCCAGTCTGTCTGACTTTCCTTTCTTACACATACAGCAGACACGCTCTCTCTCTCTCTCTCTCTAACCTACAGCGCTACCCGTATTTCGGACATACGCTTCTCACTCTCCTTTCGCATGATGACATGATTTCTCAGTATTTAGCGTGTGATAAATGTCAATTGTTTTTTTTTCACATTCGGGATTTTAGCAGCATACAATCAGGGTAGGTAGAGGGAGCCTAGCTTTGCTGAGTCTTCTAGACCTGAGAAATGAGTTCCCTAAGCTAAGAAAATGGACAGTCCATTTTCCAAATATTACATGTTGAATGACGAAACCCAACGCCGTATTTTTCTTACCAAATAGCAGCGATAATTATATAAACATAATCTATCTATAAGTTTATTAGGGAAGATAACGAGAACCCAGTGTTGAACGTCGCTTTGCTTTTCCAGAAATCGGAGAGAAGCTTATTTTTTTATTATTTATAAGTTTTAATTATTATTTTACAATTGCATTTTCAATTAATTATATATTTTATTAAAAAGAAATATTTAATAGGATTAAGTCCTGTGGTACTAACTTACCCTTAACAATTTCTACGTCAGCTAACGATATCCTCATTAGAAGTTTATACTTGTTTCCTTCCATTTGACTCGCTATACTACTTTGGTATGTTCTGTAATATATAAATTATATAGAATTAAATTTATTATTGATTAAATGTATATGTTAAAAAAATATTTATTCATTTATGTCTATGAATTTAAAAAAAAAATACTTAAATTTATATTTCTATTTCTTCGCTCTGGTGTGGAGGCAAAGCGCGCCGTTGAGTTCCGCCACTCAACACGCAATGCCTCCAAAATTCAGCAGAAAGTGAGGAACGGAGTGTCTTAACACTAGGTTGCCTTTTTTTATATTTTTAAAATAATCTATACAAGATAAAAGTCTAATATACTCATAATTTGACATTGTTCGTTTATTTAACAGAAAATAATTTATATAGTTTTGGATTTGTTTTTAGCTTACTGCTGTATCCCGCATATAGGCCGCAGGGTATTCAGAGGGGACCTAGTCTCAAGCCAATCCTTCACTTTTCTCCCAAAATTGTCGAAATGTTTGAAACGCGAAATTCAAAGTTGCATGTTGTCTATCAGAGCAGGAAAATGAAAATAATTCATTCGGAATCGAACCCACTAGCCTTACATTTAGAGCAACGCTGTCCCAATGCGGCATTCTAATTTTAAATTCCTGACTGATTAAAGTACGCTAATTTTTTTTACATACAATTGTAACATTGAAAAACAATCCACATACACACAAATAAAATAACATAAAATAAATAAAACAGCTTCACGCTGTATCCCGCACACAGCAGAGTAGGCAGAGGGAACCTAGTATTAAGACACTCCGTTCCCCATTGTCTGCCGAATTCTGGAAACATTCCGTGTTGAGTGGCAGAACTCAACGCCACGCTTTGCCTCGACAGCAGAGTGAAGAAATGGAAATATTAATTTAAGTAAATATTTTATTTTCTCGAGTGGAGATCGAACCCACAACCAGTCGATTTTACAGTCACACTTTGTGCCCCTGTGCCACGACTGCCCTCTAACATAACATCAAAATTAACAACTCTAACATAACATTAAAATAACATCAAAATTCAAATTCAACTTACGGAATGGGTTTCTTGATAGTTCCAGTTCGTCTCTTAACACTTGTAATGAGGAGAGAATCGTTGAAGAGAAATAGAGCTCTATCTTTTATAGTGCCCTGGGCGGAAGGCATAGTGACCATTTCATGTCGTACGAACGTCCGGTCCACAATCACTAAGTTAGAGAGGCCTTCGATCATTTGTTCTAGATCTCTTAAAGTTTGTTGTTGTTGTTCCAATTCTAGACTTTCACGTTCAGTGCAATTGATCAGTTCCAGGAGATCGTGGATTTCTTTCTGTGCTTCGAGTAACAGTTTGTGGTCGGGGTGGGATTGGTCTGTGAATTGTAAGATTTTTTTTAGTTTTACTTAGTCAGCTTCACGCTGTAACCCACAAGCTGCAGGATTGGCAGAGGAAACCTAGTATGATACTCTGTTCCTCACTGTCGGCCGAACGTTTCGAGTCGTTGTGTGTTGAGTGGTGGAACTCAACGCCGGACTTTTGTCTTTATATCAGAGCGAAGAAATGAAAATATTAATAAATCACATTCATTCCCTCGAGTAAGGATCGAACCCATAACCGTCGCGTTACACTCACTCCCTTGTGCCCCTGCGCCATGACAGCCTCAAACGTATCTAGATAGAACCTAGTGTTAAGACACGCTCACTTTTCAATTTCCAATTTTCAATACATTGGCCGTTGAGTGGCGAAACTCAACGGCGTTCCTTATTGTTTCGATAAAATGAAAATAATTCCCGCTGGAAATCGAAACCCACATCCACTACGTTTAAAGTAAAAAAAAAACGAATATTAGGAGAGAACTCATTAAGAAAACTAATATTAGGAGAGTACACAATTATTTTTCATCTTATAAAATAGTATATAGAATAAATTTTAATAAAATTATGTCCAATTTTACCAAAAACTAGGTCAAAAGAACAGTTACCAAAATAGATAAAAAGTCCTAAATATATCGGCGCGAATACAAAAACGGATGTTTTAATATTTTATTTATGCAGTCAATTGACTCGTGGCGCTAGTGTTCTGTGGTCAAACTTGACAACTTTAGTGTCATATTCAACATAAATACGACGGTTGATCATTCTTCGGTTCAGAAGCGAGCTAGTCACCGACCAGGACGGATCTCTGGCTCCTGTGTGCGACACTCTGAATCTTAAATAATAATTGAGTGAAATTGTTGTTTAAT
>JAATLQ010035881.1:0-33060 GCA_013421005.1 Heliconius erato x Heliconius himera | reverse complement strand
TTCTTGCTGGTGAGTTATGAAGACTTCTATGAGTGACAGATGACAGCACGTCGCCACAGAAAATAGATGACGAACGTCACTGCAGAAGTGAAAGAGGAAAGTATTTCGAGGATTATTTGGTAAGTCAACCATTTATATATGCAAATAGGCGAAATTAAGAGACTGCTTCTTCAATCAACGCTGTGTGTTTCTTCATACACATAATAACTGTTTTGTTGTAATGCAAAACAGCTATATTATATAATGTCTTATAGCCAAATTATAAAAAATATTTACATCAATTGTAGATTTTGTTTTCTCTAATGTACATATAAGCTATACTACTGTATAGTTTCATCTAAATCCGTTCCGTTCCGTTTTTAATTATTTTCATTTTCATATTGGTAGAAAGGAACTAAAGCCCCTCAAGCAGCCGGCAGAATCCACACAGACTTCGAGAAAGGTTTCATAATGGCGGAAGTGATGCACTATAAGGATTTCAAGGAGGAGGGGTCGGAAGCTGCATGCAAGGGCGCCGGAAAATACAGGCAACAAGGTAAAACTTATATGATTTTTTTTATTTTAAATGATATTTTATATTTTCTTTGTAAGCAGCACATTTATTGTAAGACCTTCAGAACATTGGAGTACAAAGTCACCACAAAACTAAAATTTATATATTATATGACTGACGGGTAACAAGATCGAATATCCCTCCGCTTTACGAAACTGGGAAAATAAAATAATTCTATAAGATTTGACTTTGTTGTTGTGCTGCTTTCTACTAGCAATCTTTTATAATCCTGATACTGTTCTGATCTTACCAGTGAACAGTGACAGACTTCAATATTGATACTGATCGTGGTTTTATTGTTAACTAACTTAAGCTACTTTTTTGCTAACAAAATCGTAAAAATCGGTTAGTCTTGTGGCAGTAGAGAAAAGAATACATCATTAAATTATTTTTGATTTGAAATAACTTAAAATTAAACTAAACAAGGTGTATTTAAGTGTAACAGTAACTCTTAAACATTGATAGGAATGGATGAAAAATGGATGGCAAAACTTATTGTTAGAATTCCCGAAACTTTGATTAGCCATTTTTGGGCTGTGTAGGACATAGACATATCTATAATCCATTCATTTGGTCTCGAGACAAAATGTAAACAAACAATACAAAGTTTCTAAAACTTTATCTTGTATCGTATATTTTTATTTCCAGGTAGAAACTACGTAGTGGAGGACGGTGATATAATATTCTTCAAGTTCAACGCTGGAGCCGGTCTTAAAGACGCTAAGAAAAAATGACGCGACAAAGTTTTACTATTATTAGTACATATGCTGTACCTCAACCTGGCATTGTATACCCTACTACATGTAGCTTGATCCATGGACATTTTAAATAAATTATTATTTTATAATACTTCTCTTATTAAAATCTTATTAAATGCACTGTTATAAAAATGTAGTATGCAATATTTTTATACGTGATGGTTTATAAAAGCTTATAAACGCCGTCGAGGGGCAATGGCTTAATATCTGACTATGCGCGACGGTACTGTGTTCGATTTTCGCTCCGGGGAAATTATTTTTTATTTTCTTGCTTTGGTAATAAGACAAAGCGCGGCATTCAACACGCAATATCTTAACACTAGGTTCCCTCTGTCTAGTTAAAAAGAGCTAATTTGAAGATTTGGTTAACGCATTTATAGATACTCATAAGATGCTAATGAATATTTCAAATAAAACATTTTTTGTATTTTTATATAATAAAGTCGTGTATTTATTAATAATAATAATAATAGTACATATAGAGCTTTAAGTCTTGATACAAGATTGCATACTGAAGAGTTTGTTACTAATGAAATATAGCTTGTTGTTTGAATAAGTGTTAAGCATTTGTAAATTCTTAATGCCTTATATGAATTATATAATTTCAACAAATTCTTCTATTCGTGTTATATTTTCTTTTTGTCCTTCAACATTTTGATTTTTGAAAACTTTTTCGAACAAAATGCGCAGTTGCTTCAAAAGTTTCTTCAAGTTGGTCTGGGAAAGTATGTCCTGATCGATGACTGGGGCTAATTTTTCTTTATCTTTGTCTGATTTGTTGACTGTTTTGTTAAGAATGTATGATAATCCCTGAACGACAGCCTCTTCCCATTCCTAAGTAAGTGTTAGTGTTTCAAAAAATCATGTTAACAATTAATATAATAAGTAAGCTTTATATAATCATATGAGGATTATATTACAGGTGTTCTTAATCGTATTTTGGAACCACCATGGCACAGTGTCTGTATACGCGATGGTTACGGGTTCGTTGTCCACTTGAAGAGAATGATTCTTATGTTCATTTCCTCGCTCTGCTAACTAGACAATGCGTGGCGTTTAGCTCCGCCACTTAATTTGGGCGGTTCGTAGGGAACAATGTCTTGACACTAGTTTTCTTCGGACTAAATTGCGAGATGTGTGTGAAGATAAAAAAAAGTTGAAGAATTAGAATATGGAAGTGTATAAAAATATAAGGAATATATTTCTCTGCTGTTTATCCATATAAAGGATTCCAAGACAATTCCAGACAATATTTACATAATAAAAATTATTTAAATTCATACCACCTCATTCAGCGTAAATGGTCCTTTGAACCTCGATGGTGTCATTATCTTATACAAAATCCTAGTTATTATTTTTATTAATGACAGTGGCTGATTGTAAACGCTATGGTCGTGGGCTCT
The DNA here is from genome assembly GCA_013421005.1 of Heliconius erato x Heliconius himera. NCBI lineage: Eukaryota > Metazoa > Arthropoda > Insecta > Lepidoptera > Nymphalidae > Heliconius > Heliconius erato x Heliconius himera. The sequence goes on along the minus strand of JAATLQ010035881.1, from coordinate 30,346 downwards.
ATTCCCACTCGGCCTAATGCTCCGATAGACAAAGTGCGGCGTTAAATTCTGCCATCCAACACGCAATATCAATGTGTGTGTGGAAAGCGCCCGATATCTAATAGTTTTAACACTAGGTTCTTCCTGCCTACACTGCCATTTGGGAAAAAACATGACGATGAACATCAGAAACATAACATTTTTTTCTAAACCTCAACTTACTTGAAATTGACCATCCAATGTGTCCAATGCCAACATTTCTTCTATAAGTTTTAATTTCAGATTATCCGTCAAAACTTGCTTTAATAAATAAATAATTAAAGAACCGTTTCTTCTCAAATTACCTCCAGCTCTTAAAATCATGAAATGTGACAAATTTGAAAACATGGAAATATGTTGAAGCTGTCATGGCGCACGGGCACAGCCTCTAAGTGTATCCCGCATGTAGCATGGTAGGCGAAGGAAACATTCGTAGGCGGGGGATTAAGACATTCCCTCCGTTTCCCTTGCACCGCTCAATATTCCATACGTTAGATTTTAATAAACCGAGGAGATAAAAATACTTCACTCCCCCGAGTGGTATTCGAATCCACAACGGATCCCATTTACTGCACTGTGCTGTACTGTGCTGCAGCACCACGACAGCTTCAATGTTACATTTTATTATCTGATTTCTTACCTTAGTACATTTTGTTTGCTTTGTATAATTCCGAACGCCGCCATTTTGATTCGTTCGTGAGTATCGTACATGAGGAACTCCAAAGGTTCGCAGTCCCCCGGTGGCAATGAGCCATATTGAACTAACAGACGTTTCTGTACTAGCGTAAATTGTCTCTGCAGTATATTCAGTTCATCCTAGAAGTTAGGGATTATGGAAAGCAATGTAAAAAGAAATAGAATATCTTTTAATTACTTCTCATAAAACTGTGGTTATTAATGAAACTCAACCCCACTTTAACACACCAGAGTAAAGAAATGAAAACAATATAAGTATAATCATTTTCATAAATTAGAATTGAACTTAGAATTATTGCACATATAGGCAAACGCTATTGTCCCATTGCGTTACGATAACCAACGCCTGTTATGCTACTTAAAAACGCACTTATGTAGATATCAGAACTTTAGTTCGTTTTTATAAATAAATAAAAATGAAATGATTATCGTACATACCTCTAATCCTTTTAATTTTACCCGCTCTTTTGCGTGCATTTCGATACATTTTAAAAATGCGTGTATTATTTGTTTTATTTGATCTCCGTTTATAATAAACTCTATATCGAAATTACTAACTCCTTGTGTTATTTGATAATCTTTCAAGATTTTTGCTACGTGACCCAATATTGGGGACATGTCAGAATATTCATTTGCTTCTATGGAACATATATTTTCAGAAGTTTTTACAGTGACTATTATATTTGACATTCTATATTTTAAAGATAATGTGTTTTGAACAGTGAAACTCGTAAGCTCATCCTTTGTAAAATCTGTAAAACGTTTGGTTCACCTTCGTTAAACATATTTACAAATTTTCATTTAAAAAACAAAAACAGCTTTCATTTCTCACTTTCCTCTCTATTTCCGAGACATTGCTTGTTAAGTGACGGAACACAACGTTGCGCTTTTACTTGTTACCAGAGCTGGTAATAAAAATCATTTTCGAATCGAACCCGCAACCGTCACGTTAACAGTTAGACTTTGTGACACAATGGTATTTCTCATTTTATTGTTATCGGTTTGATTCCCACTCGGGAGAATGAATTTATTTATTTTATTTCAATTAATAATAATCTTGAGTTGCTGACGTATTGTAAGATAGCTGTAGGTATAATCATTATACACAACAACAATGAATTTGTTGATATATCTCTACATACCAGTAAATATTTCAGTAATATCTTGAATAAGTCCGTTTGTTTTTAAATCTATTTTGTAATTATTTTCCATCACAACTTGGACCGGCTCACAATAAAAGTTGATGGGTAATATAATTCGGCGATTAACGGTTTTTATCTTTCCATCGTTTTGTACGATTGCAAATCCTATATTAACACCAAAATCTGATACACCGACATCGTCGTAAAGAAAAATAAAATTTTCTATGATCTCATTGCCATTTATGTCTTCTATACATACAGTAGTTTCGGCACTTCCCACAGGCGGAGTGCAATGAAAAGTAAGTTGTAAACTTTGAATTAACTTGGGATTTTCGAACACAAGTGTAATTACTATCGGACATGTTTGTAATGCTCGAAAACTATTTTCGGAAAAATTTGATATAGGTCTACTTAGAGAGTTTCCAATATCGATTTTTATTTTCATTATACGATCGATTTGTTCTTCTTCTTCATCGGTGTCTAAAAACAATGTAAAGGTGAAACAATCTCATACTAACTTTTACAGTAGAATAAAGCTAATACAAATTTCGAATTCCTAATAGCATTATAATCCCTAATAACACTATATGAATTATATTTGATTTATTATAATTAAAATTGAATGTACCCACCCCCTTTAGCTTCCATAACTTTTTTCAATGATTCTTCTACAACGTCTAATTCAGCTTGAATTTCATTGGGATCAGCGACGTCGCTCATTGTACATCCGTTAGCATTTAAATCTGGTTCAGTACCAATATAACATACATTTACAATACCATCAGTAGAAAGAGTTACAATGCCTCCAGGCAAAGAGCTTAAATAACATCGAGATATCGATATAGCTTTATGTATTAAATCGCAAGACCATAATAGTGATGTGCCTTCGTAAATATTTAACTTTGAATCTTCAGATACTACCATTATAAGCAACCTAGAATTAGGTTCTGAAATAAAATTAAAAATTACGAATGATAAACGAAGATACTAAAAATATGTCTTGTATAGTAAATATAAAGTTAGAAAAATACCGTAATACCACCCAATCAAATATGCATGGAAGCAGATTGGCATATAATTGAATTTGATCATGTATTTCATTAGGCCGTTATCTTGAAAACAGTAGAGATGTCTCTCTCCTACGGCTATAATTGTTGAGAAACTTGTACTGGTCTGCAATTTGAAATAAATATATATAAAGTATAATTATTTATATGTGAACTATGCACTATTTTGCATTTATTTCTCAGAACAAAAATAAATATACTCGTATCGTTTGAAGTGATATAATTTCTTCCCCTGCATTGTAGGTCCATTGCGGGATGTTCTTTTTATTTTGTCTGATACTTAACTCGCTAAATTCGCTGAGTTGTTGATAACTGCAATAACATATTATCTACATGAAATTTACACGTACAAGTGAATATATACATATATATATTGTCTTATAGTTAATAAAATGTGTTTCTTTAAAATATTTGTACCTATAAATTTCCATGACCCATGTCGATTTGCAAACTACAAATTGGTCACTATTGGCCACATAACTTATCGGTCCTGGTATGATGATGTCGTCAAAGATGCACATGAATAGAAATGTGTCTTGATCAAAGAAGCTTAATGTACCATCCAAAGCTTGAATACAAATAAGATCTCTACTCTTCGAGGATCCAAAAGGACCACAAGTAACATTAAATGCTCTTCTAGTGAATGTATGTTTTATTACAGAAATAAGGGAATTTTGTTCTCCTGAAACAAAATTAAATATATAAGGTTTTTATATGTAATAAATATGTAATAAATATTATTAAAAGATTATGCAACAAGCACAATTGGATCTTAAACTTAATAATAAATGGCAAAATATTGCATAAAACACGAAATTAGACAATTTTGTGCCATGCCTATTATCTACCGAGCATATCATTTTACTTACCAACATCTATATGACCATCATTATGTTTTAAAAAATAAATAACATAACTATTTGGATGCAATATTAATATTTGTCGATCAGCGGAATCTCTAGAAATATACAAAAAAATTATTTAGAACATGGAATATTAACTTTAAAATATTCAATGAAAGTAAATTAAAAAGTCGTACATTACAAATTTACCCGTCTCTACTTGCAATATAATGTCGTTTAAATGTGATTCTAAAATGGGATGTGAATTTTTATTTTCATTATTGGGCTTATAAACTTTTAGTAATGAGCTTTGGCCAACTATCAAGCAATCACTATCGATGTGCGAATCAAATTTGTCCACTTTAATACAACGACTATGTTGAGTGCCGTCATCATAAGATTCACTTTGAGATTTATTATTGGACCACCAATTTTTTGTTTTGAATATTGACATAATTGTAGATTAAGAAAACATTTCATATAGTTTAGTCCTATAAATATACAAGTGTTTGTACTTAATATTCCATGGTAACGAGAACGTAAAAAAAGATCTACTTACTCATATCTTGAAAGAAATAGATTAAAATCGTTTTTATTCCACTAAATATTTTTTTACGCATAACCATGAATCATATTATATGGTAATTATTGTAGAGAAGCTATCGTTTGTAGCTTGCTTATTTATGTTAGAAACAATAATATAAGTATTTTTTTTAAATTGCCGCCAGAATGTTAATATAATCTAGTTACCATACAAAAAAATTAAAAATGTTACATTTATTAAAAATATACATTGTGATTATAATTGTACATAATACTATGATGAAATTAAAGCAAATATTGTCTTTATATTCTCCTAGTAACATGTTTCTGAAAAAAAATGTTAAATGTAAAAAACTATGGTAGTATTTTTAAGGTATAGTGGAAAATTGTATCAAACAAGCAAGTAAATTCCGTTATACGCAAAGTCTTGTAAAATCGGAAAAAAATCGATTTCCACATTGTCATCTATAGTCGATTTATAACTGTTAGGTGCTTATTTAGATATTTAAGTTTAGTCTGTGATTGAAGCTTTCCGTGGTGATTTTCAATCTTCTTGTTACCCACATTCCAAATCTCGTGCTTGTTTTGTACATTCCTTCACTGTACTGAACAATTATAAGTTAACAACAACTCGATAATACCTTAAATTTCATACTAAATAATTTAAAGTATAAAACTATAAACATGTCTGAAGTAAATGAGCAAGACAATGGTGAAACAGAACAAAGACCTAACGGCGGTGGTGATGAAGGCGACGCGTGGGGAAGTCATGAATCTTCTTCTATTCGTCACTATGCTAAAATGCCTGTGGAAAGAAACGCTCCATATTATAATATGAACCATAAAAATCGTGGTATCGCGGTTATATTTAACCATGAGCATTTTGATATCCACAACTTGAAGTCCCGCACGGGAACTAATGTGGACTGCGACAATTTATCAAAAGTATTAAAAACTTTGGGATTTCGTGTAACAATACTAAATAATTTGAAATTTGAAGATGTTAACAGGTACTTGCAACAAGTGGCTGAAATGGATCATACAGAAAATGATTGTTTGCTCATGGCAGTATTGAGCCATGGAGAAATGGGTATGCTGTATGCAAAGGATACACATTATAAGCCTGATACCCTCTGGTATTATTTTACTGCTGATAAATGTCCTACTTTAGCTGGAAAACCAAAGCTTTTCTTTATTCAGGCTTGTCAAGGTGATAAATTGGATGGAGGAATAACATTATCTAGCAGGACAGAAACGGATGGCTCTAGTTCATCATATAGAATTCCAATTCACGCTGATTTCTTGATAGTATTTTCAACAGTTCCAGGTTATTACTCTTGGAGGAACACAACACGTGGATCCTGGTTTATGCAAGCTCTCTGTGAGGAGTTACGTTACTCAGGTACTGAAAGAGATATCCTGACTTTGTTAACTTTTGTAACTCAAAAAGTAGCACTTGATTATGAATCAAATACTCCAGATATGTTAACTATGCACCAGCAGAAGCAAGTACCCTGTACTAATACAATGCTTACAAGATTACTTATATTTAATAAGAAACAATGAATAACCAAAAATAACTAAATTGTTACTTTTTAATACTAAGTGTTATACTTGATAGTGTAATATTTTATTGCAATTTCTAAACTTGATTATTTATAAACTAATTTGTGTTATTTACTAGACTTTGTAGACACATTATTTTTGCTTTTTAATGCTAAAAAGTTCATATGACACTAAATTTTAAATGCACTAAAAAGTGATTTTATTTTGAATTTTATTATTGTGTATAATATTATTTTTACCATATCATATGGTATGATTGTATTTTCTTAGAATCATTGTGCTATTTTCTTATATTTTCGTGCTCAAATAATTGTAATAAAATCCACAATATACCTTAAAATAAAATGTTATGGTAGTAAAATTAGAATTAATAGGTACTTAACATACTGCCATTTTTAAACATGCACTAAAGAGTACTGGTAAATGTATCCAGTTAAATATGTATTTTTAAGTCTGTTTTTTTAAGATAATTATATAATTGGAAATTACTAAATGTAAATTTTATACAATAAGATATAATACAATACATATAAATGATTCAAATTGCCCAATATTTAAACTGTATTGTATGTTTACAATATCACATATCATTTTTAGGAAAAAGGTACATACTTCAAAATTAATACTCATTTTACACCTTTGTTTAAATGCAGTGATGTGCTTGTGGATTTGTAAGTAAGAATTTATTACATTATTATAAAGAAGCCCTAGTGAAGTAAACCTTGTGCAAAAATAAAATAGAAAGTACTGTTTAAGAACTTCGATTTTTGCTATTTTTATACATTTTAAAGGAAACTTAATTATATTAGTTGTGTATATTTAAGCAATATAATTTTTTGGAAACCTGAAGATCCAAACATTTTGTAGTACTGCAGTAGTTGTGGGTACTCCTAGTGACCACCAACTACTGTAGTATTCAAAACATTCCAAAAATGTATTACACAAATATATACAATTAATCTGGTAAGCCTTTCATTTAAAATATTTTTTGTTTATTCATAGTTTTGTAAGCAGGATAACTGATGCATGCATTATATTGCCATTTTGAATAAGTTTTGGTATGTTGCCATTGTACAACCAGCCTAATCTCTATTTGCCATTTGATAGTGGATTGATGTGATAGCGTACCGACTGATTTTAGAATATGGTAATGATAGAAGAAAGTGATGAAGTGAGTGAGTTTGAAGGGATATTTGTCCCGTAGAAATTGTGCCTTGGAAAGACACAAAATAATATAGTGTTCTTGATTTAGTATTATCAAAAGGAATTTGAAGAATCTTTATGCCTTTTCTCATACACACGAAAAGACAGATATTTTTAACATACGTTTTTGTATTTTGTCTAAGCAATAAATAATTTCAGTTAAATCTATATTTTATTTACAAACACCTTTTCAAAGTCCATACACATTTTTATGAAACATAAGTACCAACATATAAAAATATATATTAATTAATTTCATTATTGTTTTATATAAATTAAGTAATGTAAAGACTAAAATCTGATATAGAAATTAATCGACATAATTTACTATAAAACATTTATTAACACGAGGTAATATATATATATATATTAAAAACATTTTATTCCATTTGCTTTCTCTCTTATTTCCCAACAATGATCCCAGAATTGACTCAACCTCTGTTCGTGATTTGCACAGAAATGTTTGAAATCGCGTAACATTCTCATCTGAAAACCTTCGTCTCCCGTCGCGGGAGTTTGTGACCACTTCCATTTCTTTGATAGCATATGATTCCATGACCATAGGAAGCCCATCTGTAACCGAATATATTTTTTTATTATTTAGATAAGAAAAACTGGGTAATTTCTACACTATCGCATATAATGTTTATTAATATATAGACTGATAAGTATTTTTTAACCACAATATAAAAATACTAAGTAACGACCATATTGGTCAAAGTTATTATTTTTGTAATAGTATAATAATTTAATAGAATACATTTATTTCAATTAGATATAAAGACTTAGGTACGTTTCACTTACAGCATCTATATTTAAAAAATCAAATAAGTTGGGTGTGACAATTTTTTTACAAAGGGCTAAAATTTGCGTTTTATTCCTTAAACAATTGAATTTTACCATTATAATTTTTAAAAATAAAAAACCGACTTCTTCAATTTTAACCGGATCTCATAATCAGAATCTAACAAAACTTTCACTAAATTATCCTTGAAGAGTATCTTTTCCAATAAAAAAGAGAATAATCGAAATTGGTTGGCGTGATATTGTGTATAGTGAGTTATTTTCGTTCATTAATCGCAAACAAATCTAATGCAAAGACTTATGATGATTTTCTCATGGATACCATTGTCAGAAATGGACCAAAATTAAAATGTCCATATAAGAAGCACTAGTTTTCAAATAAAAAAAGAATCACTAAAATTGGTTCACCTAGTCAAAAGTTCTGAGGTAACAAACATAAAAAAACACAGACGAATTCATAACGCTATATATAGTCGCTTAAAAATAAATAAAAATGAAATAAATAATAAGTACTCGTCGACTATTATCGTAGTCATCTTTATTCTTCCCGCTAACGTGTCGCGTTATGTAACCTTCGTGAGGACTTGGCGCTGCTTCAAACGGCACAGGATATCTGTAATGAAATATCTTCATCATAATTTGCTAATATGTTTAAATGTTAGAGTTTAAATTTAGATCATACAAAATATTTATTTATCATACTTTATTTTCTTATCATTTATCAGGGCTGTTTGGTCGTCTATAAGAAAAGTAAAATTAAAATAACTTAGGTAGTTCACATTACAATCACAGTATTATCACTGTATTTAGCTCCACTTATTGAGCATTTAAATTGAAAGAGTACCAATGAAATATTCAAACGAATACCTTAAAAATATATTTTACTTAAAATATCCATTTCAATATAGTGGCTACTAAGTATATCATAATTAACCAACAAAAAAATGTTATTTTGTGTTATTTATCATCAAGTAATATAACAAAATACAATGATTAAATGCGAATTCAGTAATAATAACATGAGATTTAACAGTCATAGGGAGCTTTTGCCTTTTATATTTTACCATTTACAGATGGACTTTAAATAATGTATCAATCAAAAAGATAGTGACTCATCAGACAATTCATGTATAAATGTAATTATGTATCACATTTATGCTGTCTGCTCGTTTCTACTTATATTATTAATGACATTTGGGAAGTCGATAGACCTTTTACAGAGTTCATTGAACGGCTGTAACGGATACCGTCCAGTCGTGTTCATATACAGCGATCAACGAACTTAAATTTATAGGAAAAAATATATAGATTTAAGAATTATTTTTGTAAATATCTTTCTAGCAGTATGCCAACCGCGCCTTGTCAGATTAAGAGAAAATAAGTCATTAAGATGAGGTAAAGTGATGAGAGATATAAGTAATTTTATATAAACTAAATATTTTTTTTCTTTGGAATTCGTGACTCAATGAGGAAAGAGGCTTTCAATATATATCGCGTGAGTAATTTGTCAAAATGTGTTGAAATACCACTACTTTCAATGTTATGTAAAAATATAAAAGAGACTAATATTGTAAGAAATGCATAGGCATATCTAAGCATAATATATAACATTTTATATTATATCTTTCTCATATTTTTGCTAATGTACATACATTACTCCAATAAACATTAGCAATGAGGATTGAATAGGGGTTTATTATATTTCATATTGTATATGACAATATGGACGTTTAAGGTTAAAATATTATAAAAAAAATAGATATGATGGATTACATTGTAATAATATTTTATGAACAGTTTCCCCATATTGTTGCATAAAAGAAGCTTTAAAAGTACCGACACATTTTATTGTTTTTGATGAACTGTTTTTTCATGTCATTAGGATTGTTGGTTAAAAGTTTGAACAAATATAGATACTGTTTTCCTTTCCTAAATATTAATGTTTAAATGTGCGATATGTGAATGGAGTGCCTTTTCTCTAACTTTTCTTTGCCTTTTTGGAATGCAAACTTTGACTCAATAATATCTTATGTTACGTACTCTTTCTTTCCTAGTTAATAAAACTCTTTTAATACGGGTTTTCGATATGTTTTCAAATTGTAATTTTTTTTTTCCGTGTGATCATTAGGATCTGCAGATGCCGTTTTCTAGTAAAAACATGTATATTTTTTAAGATGAGTGCACATGTAAACCTTAGTGACTCAACATTCCGTTTTTTACGCACTACTGAATTTAGAACATCGGAAATGCAGCCGCATCATAACCAGGACACGAATATTAGTTGATTCAACACTCAGTCCGTGATTATTAATTAAGAAGGTGCTAATTATGACCAATATTTTTAAGAAAACTTAACGGGAGTCAATCGAAATTACATGGTACGGATAAAATTTCAAGCCAATCAAGTCACTCTTGGATTTTAGGTAAATTTTACTAAATACTGCCTAAGCATTGCTGATGCCTAAGCATTTTTTTATCATGATCAAATATTAATTTTTTTCATTGATTCAAAACAGAGGAGGAATAAGTAGCTAACTAATTGGGAAGAATATGTTCACATCAATCTATCTATGCAGGAGACAGTATAAAAGTAAATGAAAATATCAATATAGCTTTGGTAACAGGTTTCGCTCCTCTACACTCTCCTCTCTTCAGAGCTTAAGTGGCAGCTATTAATGGAAACACGTTTCCAGTATTGTGTACGTCAACATTACGGGCATAACCGTGTAAGTATAAAAACACCGCGGGTGCGAAATCGATTCCCATTCGGGGGAATGAGTTATTTAATATTTTCATTCAAGACAAAACGCAGAGTTCACTCGAAAAATCGAAGTAACGACTTCTACACACGTTACGATATATCTTAACGATAAACAGGGGTGGCTCTATCTCTAGCGTATGCAATGAGACCCTGGCGCCCCCCGGCCTAGCCTTTATCGTGCATCGGCGGCAGTTATTATTTTTCATTGAATAAATCGGTCTCAATTGCGGTTGCACAATTTATCAAAGCGTGTGGATCGTTCGATTCGGCAGTACTTAACAGTTCAAGTGATTCGTGGGAGTGCGAACGTGTATCACTGCAATATGTCTAAAGAGGGAAGAGGTAGACTTCGCGATTAATTGCAAGAATTTATAGTGATATAAGATATACGACCTAAAACAATTTATGGGTTCAATTCCCACTAGAATTAAATAAATTAATTGATGAGAATTTTGTTTTATTTAAGGTCAGTCGTTTAAGGCGTAGGGGTCAAAGTGTAACTGTGAACGCGATAGGTTTTAAGTTCGATTCCCACTCGAGAAAAATATTTAATTCTCTCAACTATTCTCAAATAATAATGCCAATTTTTCGGAGCGAACTTCAACTCATAATAAATTAGTCTTTACTAGTTGTGGTGCAGGATTACAAGCATGCGACTGTATACGCGTCAGATTGTAGGTTCGATTTCCACTCAAAGTAATGAAATATAAAAAAATGTATGGGAAAATAGTTAAACCAGGCTTAGTATCACAAATGCGTCATCATTTTGCGTAAACTTCTGTGGAAAACTGACGATTGAAGGCGATATCGGAGTCGTGTGGAGGCACTATGAACATTTGATTCATCTTCATAGATTGAAATCGTTAGGATGTATCGTTACGTGTGTATATAAGCATAAGTAGGAAACGGAGTTTGTACCTTTGTTTGACCCTTCTGTATGCGGGATACAACGTGAAAGTAAAAAAGATAACCAATATTCTTTTATATAGAAATTGACTTACCTGCTAGCATTAACAGGTTTATTAACCGGCTTCGCTCGTAATCCTCTTTGTTCAGCCTTCACAGTCGTCGGTATCAATATAAACATGTTCCCAGTAACGTGTACGTATAAATGGTCGCCCACACCCGCGGCGTGGGAAGTACTTTCCACAGTACATTTGATAAAACCGAAACGGCCGACTATAGCCTCTTGGAACAGGAAAAGACGCTCGAGCCATGTGTCCTCTGGAAATCCTGGTTTAAAATAAAAATATCGTTCTTAGTGAATAAATCTCATACTTAAGAAGAGCAATTTTAATTAAGACCCTGATATAATTCAAAGCTAAAAAAAAATCTTATTGTTCTAGTATTTTTTTAATAACTTATATTTCTTCAGCATATAAGTATAGTTGAAAATATTAATGTAAGTATACATTATATCAAGTGTTTTATAAAAGTACTTGAAGTTTATAGTTAAAAATAACGAATACATTAGTCAATGCTTTAAGTATTAAGTTTAAATATTACCAGTTTCAAGAACTAAACACTTCACAAGGACAACTAAGGGCCAATAAATACTACACGATAAGAAGGTACTCAAATGCTCATACCACGTAAATGGAAATTATCTTGACCTAGATATATTAAATTAATTTCTTGGTAAATTTATAACGTGACTATTATATTTCGTGTTGAAGCAGCAATTTCAAAGAAAATATAAAGAAAATGGCTGATAATTATAATATAAAAAAATATATATTTAGTAAACTCCTGTAGCTCTTCTGGTATCACAAAGGGTCGTGAGCTTTTCTATAAGAAAAAACAATAACGCTGTTTCTAGTTTCGTGTTGGCTAGTTTCACGTGAAAGGCTTTTCGTGCAGTGATCTCTCTTCTCTGTCTGATCTGTTTTTAAAGCTTCAAATATTTAACGCTGCGGATCTCTGAGCAATTTCTACTCGTTATTTCTTTGCAGGACGCAAATAAATAACAAGTACTCTACCTGACCAACTTATGAACTTATTACTTCCTCCCATTTCAGTTGTCGATATCTTCCTACATAGTCTCGAACTCATGTCATCAAACAATTTCCTTAGAGCAAAATTAAGTGACAAGCTCTTGGGCAAGATTCAGATATCAAAAATGACTTTAAACACTTGGGGTAATATACTGCTAGGCTGCTACGTTGCAAGTTAGATTTGTGTCTTTTCATTATATAATTCACGAAACATTTTGAAAAAAAAAGCCGTGCTGTGTGCTGTTTTGTTAAGATAGTGTTTCTGTTATATAGCGCTCGGTGTCACAGGCGGAAAACTTACTTAATATTATAATATATCCGTCTGATAGGCGGCCGAGCGCCACAAAATGCTGACAAGGGAGAGATTGGGTGAACGGCGCCGGTGGGAAAGGAATTTACTTCTTTTCCCACACTTATTATTCCATCGTGGAGTAATTAAGTCGTAGGTTAAGTTAGATTTAGTTAGGTTTAGATTTGCTTTTGTTTTTCCAACATTGAGGATAATAATATATAAGTTAGATTTTTTATTTATTTATAAAAATTAAGTATATATATAAAAATCGTATTTTGTTAAATCTTCAACTGCAACCCTCGTAACTTTTCAAAACACAACGTAACAGTGGCGAAGTAACAATAATAACATACTTGTAGATGCAGTATTTATGAATATCTGTTATTTTTTTTGTAAATGTATATTAGTTGCTTACGTCGATATGCAATATTTTATTTAAGAAAGATACACACATACATACATGTAAAACTTACCTTCAAACAACGCCATTTTCCCTCTCAGCAGTGGTTCCTCATTGAGTGGCACATATATGGGCCCTCGTAGTGGATCAGATTTAACAGTGAAAGGCAAGGCGAGCGGATCAGCCGGTATTGGCACCATCTGTAGACGACAGCTTTGCGCTTTGCGTGCCCAGCCTACTATCTAATACAAAAAAGTATGTTTGTTTTTTTTACATGTTTTACTCCACAGACTTAGTTCGTCCGTCTCTTTTATTATTATTTTATAATTTTCGAATTTATTAGTTTTGGGAATGCTTACGGGACTGAAAGAGCTCCTCAAGAGTAAATACTAATCTTTTTTCTTCGGTTTTATCGGGTGCTTGTTAATTACATGTTATATCTTATAACAAAATAAATTGTTTTTGATAAATTTGTTTCAATTTTGTGCCAATGTAAAAAAATAGCAAAGACGTAAAACGATTATTATTGTTGACATTCTAGTTTTAACATAGTTTTTTAATTACATACATTTGACTAAAGGTAATGGCAGTGAGTTCAAATATAACCTAGAAGATAAATTTTAGAAAATTTCTCTGATATTTAATACTTCTCTTATATGCTTATACAATTTCTATGACAAGACTATTTTTTTTTCTAGAAAAAATATTTTCTATAACTAGTAGGGAATAACAATTTAAAAAAAAGCGAAAATTAACTAAGTCTTTTAAAAAATATGCAACAAATACCAATTCCGCAACAATGTTCCCACTAGCAATAGCCCATTGTATACACATTTCGTACGCCTGGTCCGGTCTGAAGGTGGCTTGATAACGCGCGTGCCCCCATTCTATACGATCACTCTTGTTATTGACGTCGATATCCAAATGAGTATTTTTATATAATGGCACTGCAAATAACGTGAAAATAATTTAAATATTCGTGTTTATAAAATACGCAAGATACAGCGTGAAGCAGCAGAAAAAAAAAGTTATTTAAAATCATATTTTACATTAAAATAACAAATTTAAAATAGCCAAACTTATGAAAAATAAAATGTAATATCATAATCTTTTAATTAATTTCAAATTTGTGAGTTATGACATATAACTAAAATAAAAGTTAGAGAGATAATTTAAATAAAAGTTTTTAAAAAATACCTAATAACTACAACATTTTGAAATATGTACTCGATTCGTGTTTCTTTTCCTAACCATATAAATAAGTCCTTCACATGAAAAATTATGTAATAATTATGTCTAAAGGACATTACTAGGTCTTTTAAAATAACCTTATAACCTTCAAGTGAACTTAAAAGCCGGTTTAAGGTCACATATAAAGCTTTAATAGAAGAGAAGAACGTAATTGTAGTATGATTACTTTGATTCTTATCGTCACTTTTACAACACGGGATTTGTTAAATTTTCGATTTTTTACCTTAATTTTACTGCAAGTTCTCACACACTTTTTGCCAATTTTCATAATTACTGTCTCCAATAGATTTTGATGACGCGGCGAAATTCATATAATAGCAAGTGACTATAAACTTGGATATTTTAGAAATTCAGCTGGATATCTCTATTTTAAAAAAACTGGGTCTTGACCGACTGTCAGTAAAGTAGTATCAAACGAAGGGAACCGTAGTTAAGGAGTACTTACAATCATCGCTGCCAAGCTGTAAATAATTAGGATCTATATTGTCACACAAGAAAGCTGGCATTCCAGAATCGTCTGTCGCAGAACTGCTTCCAGAAATATCGATGGCCCCTATGGCATTTTCGGAAGTCAATAAAGGTGATCTCGGTCCTAAGACTTCAACTTCCATCCATTCGTTTTCAAAGCTCTGTAGATCACCTAACGGCTTTACGTAATCTATTAGTTCTGGAATGACGTTTTAAGATGTAATTTTGTTAGTTTTTTATAATTTAAGGATCAACTATTTTATTAGATTTTTTTTTCATTTACGTACAATTTTTATATTTTGAGGGTTAGGCTTAAAGGCCATAGTACAAACTGTCTCTCTGATATCTATCTTCATTTTCTTAAAAGTTTATTTATCACAAAATGTCGTTTATAGTGAAATAAATGAAGATATAAACTACGACATTAACAAAAGTTTAACGCGCGGTAATTTTTAGCTTGAAATATATTTTACCAAATATTTACAAGGAACAAATAAAGTTTGACTATAACAATGCTAACCTTTTTCTTTTTTCTGGGGGAGTATGTGAAACATGTAGTAACCAACGATGTAACGTTTTAAAGCATCACCAGATGCATGGCAAATCATTTTTTCTTGGAGAAGTTTCTAAAAAGACCAAATGTGATCAATGGAAATTGTCATATATATATACATAGATACAGAACGGCCGATGATGATGTTAGCTGTAGATCGCTGTGCAGATTGGATTTCGAAATTTATTTTACTTTAGATTGTATTTTTGATTTTTTTATTTATTTATTTACACCTTAAGTCTTACTTCAAAATTCAATTCTTTTATTCATTAACATATTTTACTTTTTTATAATTTCAGATTACAAACGTGTATTTACAAAATACGGTACTGCCAGTAATTATAAATTATCCAACACTAACATTACTACTAACACTAATTAAAGGTCATACCTCCATAATATTAGTTGCTTTCTCATAGGTCATATTTTCCATATTAGCCTGTAGCCAGTGTATGGCGTAGATCGATACAAATGTGTGTGAAGGTAAACTGACTGTCTGTTGTAAGAAGCCTACACCCAGAGTGGAGTGACGCATACGTTCTATGACCTCTGACAACGTGGCATTTGCTTTTAATTTGGGCTCTATAACGCTGCAATTAATTACATTATATAAAATTTAAACAGATAGTTTTAAAATGAAAGACTACGAACAAAGTGTCTGTCGTTATATCGTTTATTAATTTGTACAATAAAACTAAGAAAAAAATTGATAATGTCCCCAATTTGCATATATTTCTAATTTAAATTATTTATATTATTACATTTAATAGTTATAAGGTTCACACAGTACGTAAGAATAAAATGTAATTAATCCTCATGCAATTCACGATGTTGTCATAAGTAAACAAAAGTATAGTAATTTAATCCATTTTATTAGTTATGCTCCATTTTCTTTTGATTTTCAAGACATTACATTTATTTTACCAGGATTTCATTGACGAAGAATTTGTGTTAAATTGTAAAATATTTATTTTTATTTTCTTACCCATCATCATAAGCATCATCGCATTCACCAGATTGTGACTGTGACCGCTCTAAAACGGTTTTAGCTGCATTTCTGAAAAAAATTACGAGAAAATTAGATAATATTAATTATATATCGAAAGGACCATGAATATGAATGTGTCAGTGTAGTTTCAATCGAAAAATTATGAAAGCACCTCAAGCAAAGAAAATTGGTAATGAAAAGTAAAGGTATACTCTATAGTATAAGAATATTAAGAAAATATAAATATCTGAGCTTGTTGTTAAATAATACTGATCAGACAGTAATCTTTAAACCATCTAAGCATTAGTCTTATAAAAAAAAATGTCATTGCATTAAATACTTTTTACACAACGAGCTTCAGTTACTTTTGGTTATGTTAAATGAACGATGAAAGCCGACAGCGTACTTACTTGGTCCCTTGACTAGAATTTAGTGACTTAGTAGGTGAAACTTGCTGCAATGAAACATTCAGTAAGGATAAGATAACAAGCATTTATAACAAATAATTTGGAACAAGCTATTAGAAAAATAAATATAGAAATTTTAATAAATCTTAAATAACAACACAAATGGATTATTTTTATCATATTGTTGGTAATTAAAAAGTTACTAGAATCTAGAAATAATAGTGCAAAATATAAAGCTAAACAATTAAAAGGCTCAGAAAGGACAAGAAAAATAAAAAGTACGTAAGCGATAACGTAATGACAAGATGAATATAGTTGTGTTAGCTCTAAAGGTGAAAGAACTACGAAAGCCCAACGCCATGCCGTGAAGCAACTCAACCAAAAGCCTAACACCGCCTGCTGAAATAAAGATGACTTCCAAGATTCAATAGCTAAAGCTTGTGTGGCTATAAAACTATGCAAAACAAATAGTTCTGTTTATAATAACTAAAAACTATTTGAATAGCATATAAGGGTACCTTGTGTCTTTTAAATAAAATGATTTTGTTTTCGTAACAATATTCGAGGCCAAACAGAATAATATAAATGAATGTGTACAATTAAAATAAAAATGATTAAATAAAAAGTCTGTCGGCCTCGTTTATCATACTACTGTGTATTTTAGAATATAGATTCTGCAAAACATTAAGAACCCCTGTATAGTGTCGATGTGTAAACGGTACTGACATAGCTTCGATCCGAAGCCGCGGGCGGTCAGGGAGCCGCGTGCTGCCGACGCGCTCTCTGAACGGAGAGCTGGACACTCCGCCCTGCTGCACGCACCATTATATTACAAAACTACGTATATGATTTACAATACTACTATCACACTTCGGAAGTATACCCAAGGTACTAAATGTTTGAAAAAATATATAAAAACAAAATATAATACTATCGTTAATGCAATGAAATCATTTGTTTTACAGTTAAATCTTACGAAAAATATTTTACACATTTATGCTAAATAATAAGAGACTGTCAAACTGAACGGGGATATTAAAATCACTAGGGTACTAGATAAAACTGAACCGCGTCTAAAAAGCATTAAATATATTTTTACAATTCCAGTTAATTTCAATAAAACAACGATTCAGAGAATAAAGATTTTACGATAAATAATATCGGGACATATAAAGACATCAGCAGACAACAGAGAAATATATAAAGTCCTTGTGCCATATAAAAAAGAACAATACTATTTTTAAATCACTGGGTATACTTCCGGTTAATAGAATCGATGTACAAAATACAAATATAACATTATCGTCATTAGGTCATAGAACTAATGTAACGTTTAATAAAGACAGCTGTTTTTCAAAAACTTTTCAAAATGAGCAAATTTAAACATAATGTATGTATATAAAAAAATAACAAACAAAAAATTGAAAAACAGCTATTTTCATGTTACTCGCAAGACTCAATCACTAAATAACATAAGAAGCCAACCAACGTAAATACAGTGTAACAGCATTACGTGCATTTCTTTGTATAGTATATAAGCAGTGCTGTATGTACGTGGAACATTCGACTCTACATTAGACAGAAGTTATTGTATGAGAAGCCATCTGTTATTATGAGGATGGTTCACTCAAAGTGCCTTACTACTTTATAGTAAATACCTGAGTGAGATTTTATTAATAATTATTGGACATTTACAAAATAAAGTAATTATTTATAATTAGTTAAAGTAAAGCTCTAGTTATAAGCCAGATTCCAAACTAATTCTTGATCAGACCTAGTCAATTATTAAAATGTATCGTTTTTATTGGTATCATAATATTGATAATAATTTATAAATGCACATTAATTAATTATTACCATACATTTTTCGATGTTCGGAAATAATATAATATGAAAAATACTAATAAAATTGAAGTATTTACAAACAATAAACGATATACAAGTATAAATTGTGTAACTGAAAAATATTCAAATATAAACCCTTTCAAATGTGAAGTCAATTGAACCTGGAAACTTATTCTTTATAGGCAAAAAAAAAACAATATTTTAGAGATTTTCACCTGCTGCTAAAAACTGAACCTCCATTAACTGTGGATATAAAAAGGAAAAGGAAGCTGTATAACGCTGCGTTAATTAAAATAAAAAACGCGCCTAAGCTTACTAGCTCTTCCGTCTCTGGCCTGTGTAGTATAGAATAATAAGGCTTCATCTGTTAGCGTAATTATAATTTATGCTTCTGTATAAAAATTCAATAGCTTTATAAAGTATATTATATTAAAATCAAACAGAAAATCATTTAAGCAAAAGCGCATATCATAAAAGATCCTGATAATAAACGCTTACTGTCAAAAAACTACTTATACAGCATTTTGTTGGTACTAATTTTCATCAATAAATTTATTATAAAAATATGAACTAACTACCACAAGTGGAGCAGACCAGAGACGCGAATATCGACCTTAATAAGGTAGCGATAGGGCTCGTATACCTGCGCGTGCCGGCCGACGTTGGACGTGGAGTGGCGCCGCCTCGTGAGCGCCTCCGCCGCCGCGCCGCCCGCCACCTGCAGCAGTCCTCACCTAAGCGACCCTCATTGGCCCACCCCAGAGATCTATTTGGCTCTTTCAATCTTTTATATGTGTTTTGTCAAGAGTTTTTAGATATTCTTTTTTATTTTTTTAAATTTAGTTTTATTTGCAAATCCTTTGCACAAATTGCAGGGCTGAGGTTTATTTTTATTGCCTCCGTTTCATAGGACAGTCAAAGTACTATTTGAGAGCCCAAAATATCGAGGCGTATTAGTGTTTGTTTGAGATCATAAAAAGTTATAAATTTAATAGAAAATTATCTATTTCAATATATCAATATTTTTGTAATAATTATAGTTGTTGATACTTTTTTATAGAATTATTGAAACAAAAATGTATATTAATTATTTGAAAAATTCGACCATGCAACACTCAAACAAGAAATTGTACAAGTGACAAAAAGGAGCAAATAAATAATAATATAAAAACACATACATACGTGCAGACAACATTTCATGTGTGGCATAGAATAATTTTGACACTTTGTTTTAAAAAAAAAGGTAATTATGCATTCATGCCATATTGAATAAAATGAACAAAAATTTCGTGTTTGAGCTGATCGTGTGTTAATAGAGGAATTAAAATCTGCATGTCTATATGTATACTCTATTATTATCAGGGATGTCACGAAGCTCTATAAGCGGAACCGAAACTCGGATATCCGAATATCCGATATAAAAGATATACGTAACCGTAACTAAATCGAATCGAATTATTAAATTAATCTATGAGGATAATTTCAAATTTAAATAAGTAGTTTTCGTTTTTGCCTAGACGAGCTGACCCACTAGCGCTTAGTAATAAGTAGAAGGAAGTTTTATTACTATAAAAAAACAAACAAAAAATAACACAACACAAACTGTCACAATCAGATTATTCAACAATTTTTTCAAAAATTTTAAATACTTATAACCGAAATTATTCACAACTAACGTATAATCCGGACTTCATGTTAAATCCTTAACCGTAATGGATAAAATATTCTCCTTATATCCGTATCCAGATCCGTAACATCCCTGATCATTACTACTCGGTGCACTTACACACACAATCATGCAGTGAAATTATTTAATTTTTACATTCTAGTGCAAAATTCATGCTAATTACTTGTTAGAACTAAATACAGTTGTTGATTTTTTTAATATTTACATTATTAAAGTATCTATCATATTAGCTTCATATATGAGACGTGGCCAGATTTTTTTTAAATTATTTTTTCTAGCCTTATACTTACCCTCTGTTTATTAGGTCTTTTGACTTTATTAAAATATGCTTCAGTCATTTTAAGAAATCCTTCAGTGAGATGGTCGAGGTCTTGGCGAGTGGGTGTCGGGTATATATCGCAGTGGGTCGAGTCGTCCTCTAGTATCGTTTTGGTAGCAGGGTTTGATAACGGTAGAAGTAGAGTTCGAAAACGCCAGTATTTGAGTGCCTGGAATAATAAATGTTAAATATAGTTTAGTGCTTCAAGCTGTATCGTGCATATAGCAGAATAGTCCTACTGACTATTCTGCTATATGCACGAGTTAAGTCACTTCGTCCCTTACTTACTGCTAAATTTTCAAGATATTGCGGGTTGGGTGGTTGCACTCAACGCTGCGTTTTGTCTTGTTACCAGAGCGAATAAATTTTATTTCCAATAGTTATTAAACGAAAAAATGGCATTCTCAATAATAGTTATTAATAATTGTATAACGCATTCACAAACACAAAATATTTACCTCAACTAGAGAAAAATCTGTGTCACCTCGCGTACAAATGTAATGATCCATGTAATTCCAATTGTAATTTTCCAATTTCTCCGTAGTGAAAGACACCCATGACACCTCGTACGTGTCGTGGTATGGCGCGTGGAAGCGATACCTGTAGTGGATATTGAATGGCGGGTATGGATGTCTAAAATAAAAAAGTAACATTTTTATTATTTATAATTTATATAATTTTATTATATGATAATCGTATGCAACGTAAAAATATATATTGCAAGCATTATATTTCTGTTTTTATTTACTATACATGTAGCTAGTTGTTGTATTGTTATATAATATTATTTTCTTTTATTACTGAAATATGCTAGCATTTGACCAAATCAACGCTTATTGTAAAAGAAGTGCAGACAATGCAGAGTTCTATTCTCTCGCTATTGCGAATAAAGAATGCAATCTTAAGCGTTTCATTTGTACATTAGGAATGACAAAAATAATTATGATAATCAGTAAATATGGGACATTACACACGAAGCGGACTAGTAAAAAAAGTTAAGTTCTCTGATTTTAGTCATTTTTTAACGTGTTAGACATTTATGAGTCCTCAATATAACTGCACAAAATTTAATATAGTACAGTGTTTAATTAGTTTAGGAGTTATGGGGGGGTTCGAAGTCGTGAGTGACTGGTAGAAAGGCACAGGCACATTTTAAGTCTCATTATCCAGTACTAATAAATAACAAATAAATAAAGTAGTGTACTCATTAAATGAACTTTTTAATGATATTTTAATTAAATAAAATTATTTTATCTTTCATATAAACGAAATGGTTTTATTAAACCTGTCGAGGAGGTGAAAATAATTTTATGTTTACATATTTCTTACGTCTGGCATTGTATTAGGATTATAACTATTAGATGCCTTGTATCATGCCATTTAACATTTGATTTTCGCGCGTCTAAAAAATATAGTTCATTATGATTTTTATGCTGTATCCCGCACATAGCAGGGTATGCAGAGGAAATCTAGTATTAAAACATTCCGCTAAATTTTCGAGCGACTGCTTGTTGAGTGGCAAAACCAGCGCTGCGCTTCGTTTTATTACCAGAGCTAACAAAATTAAAATTGAATCGAATCCACAACCATCGTTTTTACACGCTTATGCCACTGCGCTCAGATGGCTTCAATATGATTTAAATATAACGTTCATTATAAAACAATGTTCCAGGTATCCTGGACCTTATCCTGGACCGTACCTTAGACTGTACATATGGTATTATAATAAACGTTTGTTTATGGAATATCTTGCTAATAGACAGTAAATAAAGTTTATCGGACGCGTTCACAAAACTTACTTACGTTACCAAGATACTTCTAAGGAAGTTAGTGTGAAATAAAATAGCATAATCTCACCTCGGCCTATATCTCGTGACAGTAATGGTAGATCCAATCAGCGTTAGTTTATGGAATATCCTGCCAATCGACAGCAAGTATCGTTTGGCGGGCGCGTTGGACGGCGTGCTGCTCTGCGGCGCCACTTTAGAGGGCGGGGGCGCGTGCGTTGCGGGACAGTGCGACTCTATTACTTCACTTTCGTTCACACCCACTATTAGTTGGAAACCCTGTCATTTTGTATTTGTAAGGATTATTATTATATTTCATAAGCAATGTGTGAGATTAAAATAAGGCTAACATGTTTGAAAAAATATTATCCTTATTTGATGTTAAGAGGTTTTAATTTAATTCTCAATTTATATGTATATAAATAAATGTAATTTTAATTTATTTTGAGTAATTTTCTTTTTGGGTAACCTGTTTCAAAAAAAATTTAAAATTGAAAGGATCAATATTTGATTCTGGTAGAAATAAAATTGTAACGTCGTTACGACGCTGTAGAAATGTACAATTTACTCTGTTACGATATTTTATGACTGAAGCGTATGTTTTTATATCCCTCATATAACCTAAGTAAAATGTAAAATATATTTAAAATTAAAACCTCCTCTTAAATCAGAATAATCGCGTGTATTGATTACTATACATTTTTTGAAACTAAAAGGTGATCTAAAGACTAGACCAAATGGTATTTACTGTCTATTGCTACTTTACCTGTGACCTTGGACTACTGTAGTGTTGAAAACGTTGAGTTTTCATAAATGTATAAGATATAATATACGCGATTAATCCGATTTAAGATTGAAGAGTTTCATTTAAAATGTCCAAAATCGGGAAACACTCAAATATCTTATTATCATAAATATATCTCACCTGAGCCAATCTTTGAGAGACCAATTCCTTAAAAACTTCCATCGTTGTCAACGGCTCCTTGTATATAGCTCTATTTTGTGCAAAATCAGCATTTACATCGTCTGGCAACAAGTTGTAGTCCGATACGAGATAGTCGTTTTGAAGAGATCTCTTATCAGGGAAATAGTCGGTGGTTATTGGAAGACAAGCCGGTATTGTTAAAGACTTCCAATCCACTCCTGAATATATTAATGAAATATTTGTTTTATTTTTTTTAATAAATAATTAATTAAAGGTTATAAAGCAACAAGAAATAATTAGAGCATACGATAGATAGAAAATATAGGCTTACAATCGAAAATATGTTTAGGAATGAAGATGATACATTGTCGATCCATGTGTAACGATTGATCAATTGATTCAATCAAATTATATATGAATCAATAATTGTGACTTAAATGAATAAAAAAGCTGATGATATTATAACATATATCGAATGCTGCCGAAATAAGGCCCAAAGCGTTCGTTTAATACATAATTTAGTGTTAGTAATTAGAATTTCATGCACTATAATGATTACAATATATCAAACAGTTTACTAATCATTCATATAAAAAATATGTTAGCACGTGGTTGTAAGCACATGTTTAAATTAGGTACATTATTTTAAATAATGGCCATAAGTCAATAAGAAGTTGAGATATATTACGAAAATGAGGTCTATCTACATTGACAATAATGTAAAGCATTTCAAAACGAAACTTGTGACATTTTGCTAAAAGAAAATTAGCCAATTTAGTAGTGAATAGGCTAATTTGTTTAACAAAGCATAATATTGGATTTGCTACAGAAGTCTACTAAGCGTAACGGAACAACCTTCCAAAGTTTATCAAAATTAAATATATGTATATTATTATTATTATTATTTTAGCTTCACATTGCACCTCGCATATTGCAGGGTAAGCGTTATACAACCTAGTGTGAATATGCTCACACTCTCACTCACTTTTCGACAAATTTTCGAGACATTGCGTATTGAGTGGCGTAACTCAACGCCGCTCTTTACTTTGTGCCCTTGTTACTAGACCAAAGAAATGAAAATATTAATATTTAATTCCTCGAGTGGGAGTCACAGCCTCCACCGTCGCTCAGTTACACATTTATAGCACTGCGCCACGACGAAATGTACATTTAATAATCAATAATAATAATTATATACAAAGGTATCGCAGGTTGCTACTTGATGCAAATCCAATAAATGGGATATCAAACCTATGGCTCGGTTCGCTTTGGGCCGCATTCGATCCGAACGATTTGACGGTTTCAATGCGACGGTGTCATGGAACATTAGAAATGATACATATAGCATAATACTTATTAAGAAAACGTATAAAAATATAAATAAGTATTTTTAATATATCAACCATCTTCTCTTGTCTCTTGGAGGAACTCCAATGGTTTCCGATGCACGATGGCACGGGTTCAAATCTACGTTAAAATTTTTGTACGTTTTCTAAATTGTTTTTTTTTTTTATTTATTTCAGGAAGTGAGGAATAACACTTTAAAAATGTTAAACATATATTACGTATATAGCATTTATTAACAATATGGATGACGATGATGACTTGAGGTGTAATATAACTTTTGTTAATAAAATTTACAATTACACGGTACACGGTAGGATGAAAAATATTTATAGAAATAATTATATAATTTTTAAGTTTACCGTGTCTTTTAGTAGTATTTTAACGTAGTGGACGTTCTATTTTTAATACGTTTTCTAAAAATATTTTTTATCTTTAGTGTAGAATAGCATTTTAAAATGTTAATAAGGGTACAATGATATCAATTGATGTATGTACACAGTAAATAGTATTGGAAATTAAGTAATTAAACAGTCAATTTAATATATATCACAATATAAAATATATTAATACTTTAAATCAATATTTTTTTGTTTGATTACTTTTGGATGTTATAGTCTCTATAAACGCAAAAAGCCTGTGGAAGTAACATGTTTATAATAATGAAGTGTTTGTAGATCAACTACGGTTACTATTAAGTATTTTTTCGTTAGACTGCGTCTGTCATTTCATTTAAGACAGTAAATTGACTTTTAAATATGGGAAATAATAAACATCGTTATATACACATTTTCTTATATTTTATTTATTTCATGTTTAATTTAGAATGAAAGGCTATAAATTGTTATAAACAACTACAAAATTTAAATTTAACAAATACATTAACGAACTCACTGAACTGAGTTGAAAGTAAACCATAAATATTTCATTATATAACAGAAAAATTTAAAGGATTTTTTTAACATATACATATGAATTACAGCTATATTGAAGTAGAATTATCGCATAAAGAAAGAGAAACAAAAGGTTTGCATTATAATACAAATAAGTATGATACATTACCGGTGGTGAGCGCGGGCGTCCACTCCTGCTCGCCGGTGGCGCCCCACAGCAGCGCGAGCGACGCGTTGTTGGTGGCGGGCGCCGCGCCCGACGCGCTTATCATGCGCTTGCGGCTCATTATGTTGCCTGCAAGTTGTATACCGTTTGAGGCTGTAGGTTCGACTCCCATGCGTGGAATCAAATATTCGCTATTTTCATTTTCTTCCTCTAGTAACGGGGCAAAGCGCAGCGTTGAGTTCGACCACTAAGTACGCAATGATTAAAAAAAACTTCCGCTTTTGGCAGATTAAGTGTGGAATGGAGTGTCTTATCGTAGGTTTCTAACCTAGGAAATATTTATGCATGATGTAGCGTAAATCCAGTTATATGCAGGGTAAAAATAAAATTAGATAACTTGTACTATTATCGTGGCAGGATACTTTAGTCTCTGCACTACGAATTTAAGATACTATGTGTTGAGGGGCAGTGGTCAACGTCGAAATTTGTAATCACAGAGCACAGGAAAATCAAAATAATCAATATCTCCAAACGAGATTGTTAACAAGAAATATGCTTCAGCAATTGAAACTACATAACAAAATATTAAAATTTATTAAATAAATAAACTTACCATCCACTTGATATATAGAATGACTGTTATTTATAGATCCATTCTCCTTATTCAAATTGTTTTCGCGGTCTGTTCTCGAAGTGGGCTCTCCAGCGGGACGCGCCTGGTAGTGATGTTGTTGAATTAACACTCCCGTTGGACCTTGTATGAAATAACATTTTTTTTATGAGTATAGCATAAACAAATCTACCATACACAAAAATGATTTTAGTATTTCAATATCAAGCAATCATAAGTCTCTTGCACTGCTCCGAACAAATAATATAATTTGATACGGCGCATTAATCACGTAGGCCATTCAGAGCAGTTTTCATGCATCATAAAATAATCTTATATAATTGGCTATATTATTGAGAATGAGAAACGAACCCACACCTGTCGCGTTAGCTGAAACTTCCAAATCAAAATATTCACACAAAAATTCAATATTTAACTGCAAAAATAGTATGCAATTAAATACCTTTAGGAAATATATGTGTCCAACGTCGTCTGTTACTAGTTAGTTTAACTGTAACATGTGAAGGGTCGAAGGGGTTGATAAGAGCCCTCCCGGTCCTTTTCACGGGCTTGTTCGACACTGAACTACGCGGGGACAGTCGGTTGATGGACGTGGGAGAATCTGTGGCATCACTCGAGGCTTCGTTACCATTGTACTTAGCTGAAATTAATCAAAATTTAAAGTTAAAGAAGTCAAAATAATTTAGAGCACAAGTATGTATTTGTACATATGTGTATGTTACCATTTTTTTTCAATTAAAGTGAGTGTATCTAGTGTACTCTGGAGTGCGTGGCCACTAGAAATGGGGTTACCTAGTGTGTTCACAAGGTTCCTTCTGCCTACTTTGCTGTACGGGATGTTATATCCCTCACAGCAGTGTAGGCAGCTAAAAGAATACTCATAGATCTTCAAAAGTACTTAAACTTACTACAATTTGTTAATATATCGGAGCCCAGGCTATGATGGATGTCAGGATCTGACATTTTTCTATGATGTATGGCGGAAGCGGGTGGACTTCTTCTACTCTCTAAGCCGGCCATCGAGGTTTTCTTCGTACGAGACACTCGTTGCACACTAGAAAATTTATAATTAATATATTCAACATTTTTAAGCTGTTATCCCACACTGAAGATAGAAAAACATTTTAGAAAAAGGAATAAAAATTTGAACGTAGCGGAAATCGAGATTGTGCCTCTTAGAAATCGTGATTATTGTACTTTTTTTAAAACTTTAAAATAGTTTAAAATTAAGTTAATAATAACAAAACAAAATTTAAAAATTACCAAGTACTATGTGCCGGCGGTAATTGAAACACTTGGGCGTCATACGCATCATAATCAAATATAGAATTGTGCATATAATCGTCCTCTTTCAACAATTTTCCCTTGTATTCATCTTCATACATTTTCTTCAATGGCTCCTGGCTTTTCCTCGGCGGCAATTTTATTCTTGGTATAAAATTTGAATAGGCAACCTTTTTATTAGTCGAATAAAACGATAAATTAATCCAATGAGGCATAGAATAATCGTCTATGGAGTTTAAATTGCTATCTTTATTATGGAACTTTAGTAGCGGAACTGCATGCAATGGTTGTTCTCCGACACATACAAGATCACTTCCCACACCGTTGTCAATGATTCTTTGCTTTGTGACATTAGTCAATTCTCTGTCGACTTCGAAAACTCCTACTCCAGGTGTTATAACCACGCTCAGTTGGCCAGTACGGTCGAAACATCTGTCTAGATAATGCTTCTCGAACACTGAAAGTGAGTTAGGTACATATTTTATGATCCACCAGACAAACATTGAATATTTATAGTGAAATATTAACTTATTTTATCTTATTAGTAAGGTACTAACTACCAATTACTAGAACTGATCAAAAGGAAGGAAGTTTTATTTCAACTTTACGCTTATTAAACCTTATATTCTCACTCAAATCTCTTTCCAAACTCAAAACATTGGGAATTGAGCGGCGGAACTAAATGCGCAATTTTTCTTACGAGACCAAAGGAATAAAAATAAATAATTACCCCAAATAAGAAACAAACCCACGACCACTGATATTTCAGTCAATAATCTATAAACTCGATAGCTTGCTCTCGTATAAAATTAAGTTTCTACCAACCTAATATCAATGTTAATTAATAATATGAAAAATAGTAAATATTAAATATTCTTTATTCAAATAGATTGATAATGTTGTAAAAATCTATTGTGCAAAAAATCTATCTTATCTCATCGGCTCGAAACATCTCTATTGAGAGGAGCCGACAAGAAATCCGTACATCAAAAATTTCTCTTTTCAATGTTAAATAAGTAACGGTGCAGGGTCACAGTGTGCGACTGTAAACGTGACAGTTTTTGAGTTCGACTCCCAATTGAGGACATGCTATTTTTAATATTATCATTCCTCGTTCTGATAACGACGCAAAGGTAAAGCGCGGCGCTGGTACCGCCAATCAATACGCAATGGGGAATGGGGTCTTAATGGGAACAAACTGTCTTAACACTAGATTTTTAAATTCCCTCTGCGTACTTTGCTATGTGCGGGATAAAGCGTTAAGCTGAACCAAATAAAATTTTGATACAAATTTTATTATTACATACACTGGTAATTACTCTATATGAGATTCAATTGACAATAAATCTTTAAATATTCTTGAATAAAATATTCTAGAGATAATAAGCTACTTCTTAAAATAAAAATAAATAAATTATTATGTCTTATAAGATCTTACACATACATACCATTCAAACTCATATTAAGCACCTCAAGAAAGTTCCCCTGAGCTGCAGTGGAATTGATAGCTGTTGGTATCTCCATATTTGGTCTCTCGTGATATTGTAATACAATCTTTTGATAATCAGTAAACAGTCTTCTCAATTGCAATAGAACGTTTGACCAGTCTTCATATCTCTCGTTTTGAACTGCCACCCTATAATAAATACAATAAATATTTTTACCAAAGTGTTATTCCACTTAAAAAAAAATTTTTTTACAAAACATTTAAATATCCCATTATGTTAAATTTTATTTGTTTTCTAAAAAGGTAAATACAATAAATATTTATACACTCAGTAGAATATTATGATCATATTGAATATAAAACTGTTATTTATTTTACTATAGATTAGTCTGTTTAAGACCATAATTCATAATAATCTAGAATGATATGAATATACCGCTATTCGTGGTGTGGGGGCACAAAGTGTGACTGCAAAATCGACTGGTTGTGGGTTCGATTCTCACTCAAGGAAAACGAAATATTTATTTACATTTTTATTTTCATTTACTTTGTTTAGTGTTCCGCCACTCCACATGCTATGCCTCCAGAACTCGGCGGAAAATGGGGAGTGTACCGGACGGGCGGATCTCGAACGAACGAGCCGCTGACGCCCTGTACACTATAGGTTCCGGATAGTGGGAACGCGGAGATCGCCGAATGAAACAAGATGATATTTCAATATAACGGTCGGTGACTGACGGCTTCTTCAAATGTGTCTTCCTATTATTCTATTTTTCTTCCTATATTTCTTCTTATTTTTCTTCTTATTTTTCTTCCTATTTTTCTTCCTTTTCACTATGCTTGAACTGGTTGTCCGACACACCGACTGCGCGTCTTTGCTACCTTACGTACCGCGGAGCTATACCGTAAAGAGAGCCGCGAGCCACCGAGCCGTTTTATCTTTATTTACATTAATATTTTCACTATGATTATTACACGTTTTTGCTTATATTTTAATAACTATCTATCGGACGATTTTACAAT
>JAATLQ010035880.1:5736-33054 GCA_013421005.1 Heliconius erato x Heliconius himera | reverse complement strand
AAGCTAAAATGGAAAACTATCATGAAAGTCGGTCTGAATCCTTTTTAACATCATCATTTATACAGGTGAGCTATATTACAAAGTCAACCAATAAGTGACCTTGAGTGGATTGACATTAATACTAAATTTGATGTTACTAATGACTCTGGGTATGGCTATATATTAGAAGTGGATATAGATTCTGAAGTATTATACGACACTCACTCAGATTTACCTCTATGTCCAGAACGTGAACCTTTTTTTAAGTGGAGCATACTTTGCGACCATCGAAAAGCGATATGGACCATTCCTATCCATTGGTCCACAACCCATGAATCATATTTACCGGCGCTTACAGTCAGGTGCTGTACTACGACGGCTTCTTTAAAAAAAAAAATTAAATATTTCCTTTTAAGTTTTATGATAATTTTAATTTAAAACATTAATAGTACTCGTAAAAATAAACCAATTATGCAATAAACTCGAAGATCATCCAGATACAGATCGTTATTTTTGTGTTTAGCTGTCGTTTCAGCTTAAAAACCCTATAAAAGTAACATGTATGTACTTAAAAAATAAATTTAATAAAATTAAATTAGCTTCACGCTGTATCCCGCACACAGCAGGGTAGGCAGAGGGAACCTAGTATTAAGACACTCCGTTCCCCACTTTCTGCCGGATTCTGGAGGCATTGAGTGTTGAGTGGCAGAACTCAACGCCGCGCTTAACCTCGACACCAGAGCGAAGAAATGGAAATATAAATTTAAGTAAATATTTCATCTCCTCGAGTGGGGATCGAACCCACAACCAGTCGGTTTTGCAGTCACACCTCGTGCCGCTGCGCCACGACCGGCCTCATATGCCGGCCTGTATGTACTTAATACATAAATATTTCATTTATAATCAACAAACAAATATCAAATATAAAAAAGACATGAGCTAAAATAAAAACCTACTAAAACACACGCCTGGAGTATAAAATAAATTGTTTAATCTATTCTCATTTTTTTACCTTTTTTTATATATCCGCACATTACGCCCACGCAGTTTACGCGGTAAGGAAGGGATTCTTATAATAAGTCACATTATTCATTTTCCATTGAATCAGAAATATCATAACGAGGAATAAAAAAAATAAAAAATTTGCTTCACGCTGTATCCCGCACACAGCAGGGTAGGCAGAGGGAACCTGGTGTTAAGACACTTCGTTCCCCACTTTCTGCCGAATTCTGGAGGCATTGCGTGTTGAGTAGCAGAACTCAACGCCGCGCTTAACCTCAATACCAGAGCGAAGAAATGGAAATATAAATTTAAGTAAATATTTCATCTCCTCGAGTGGGGATCGAACCCACAACCAGTCGGTTTTGCAGTCACACCTCGTGCCGCTGCGCCACGACCGGCCTCAAGGAATAAAAAGCTTTTTGTTTTCCCGCATAGAAAGGCAAACTGAGAGAACTTAGTGTCAAGACATTCCTTTTTCTGATTTCAGCCTTAATTCATTGTGTATCGAGTGAGTTGAATTGTTGAACAAAAAATATATTTAAAAATATATTACATACTCGTATTCGTTGATTTTCATTGAATTTACTGTCTGAAAATAAAATAGTTTTTTTGTTAGTGTGTGTTCCCTTGGTATCAGAGCTAAAAATTTAAAGCGGGCGTAGCCGTACATGTGCCGCTAGTTTACTATATAATTAAGTTAAAATCATGTTAACTTCACTTATATTTATCTTTTTTAATCTATTATATCACTAATGACTCTCAATGAATCACATAACTTGAGGCCGGTCGTGGCGCAGCGGCACGAGGTGTGACTACAAAACCGACTGGTTGTGGGTTCGATTCTCACTCGAGGAGATGAAATATTTACTTAAATTTATATTTCCATTTCTTCGCTCTGGTGTCGAGGTTAAGCTCGGCGTTGAGTTCTGCCACTCAACACGCAATGCCTCCAGAATTCGGCAGAAAGTGGGGAACGGAGTGTCTTAACACAAGGTTCCCTCTGCCTACCCTGCTGGGTGCGGGATACAGCGTGAAGCTAATTTAATTTTTATTTTTATTTATTATAAGAGAGTATTATCGAGATACATATACCACAAAGCTAAGAGAGCAAAAATATTCTTACATAATTGTCTAATTTTTTTCACCCTTCTATTTTAATATAGCACAAGGTGTCGTTCAAAATAAACTTAATGGCCTGAATTTTTTTCAGCGACATCGAATTATCTTTTCATAATCCACTGATGATAGATTACGTGCTGAATAATGAAGCAAATCTAAAAATTTTATAGAATGAACTATGTTTTTTAGTTAAAACTTTTTTTTTATGTTACAGATAATCTAACTATAATCGTGGGTTCAATTAAAATATTGTGGAAATGAATTATTTTCACTTTCTCTGATAATTAAATAAAACGCGACATTTAGTTGCGTTACTCCATTCTAGTCTTAACACAAGATTCCCTCTACCTATCCTGTTAGAAGTCTAATAAAAGATTAAATTTTATTATTCTTATATTACGCATGAAGGGTAAAATGTAAACGTTTGTCCATTATGGAGTTGTAACTAAGAGAAATCGGTCTCTTCTATTGCCTATTAAATAATAGACAGGCAACAAAAACTTAATATAAAGTCACCTTTCCGTATTTTCCTTCATTTCAACCCTCTTCTTAAATAAATTTTTAACGTATCTTGATTAGTCGATTCGGCGTTGAGTTCCGCCACGCAACACGCACGTAAAGGCTCCAGAATTCAGCAGAAAGTAAGTAGTGGAAGTGTCTTAATAAGAACGGAGTGTCTTAACATTAGGTTCCCAGGTTCCCTCTACCTAAACTGTTGTGTGCGGTATACGATACGATACAGTACAGATTGTGTAAAGCTGAAAAATAAATGTTGGTTTGGTTGGTTTGGTAAATATTAATACTTAAAAATGTAAATAAAAACACAACGAGTAATAATTCTATAGACATTTTAAGTTGTAACAATGGAATAGATAGATAAAAACAAATTTACTAAGGATTTATATTGATCATGTTTAACAATAGTATTTAAAGAAAATTCTTTATTTGAGTTAAGAGATTTTTCCATTCAGATTACTTTTTAAGATATACGGTTAACGATCGCTACGTTTTTAATTGACATTGCTAACTGAAGGTTACTAGTACGATTCCCAAATGACATCCAATTATATTTGCAGAGTATATAAATACTCAAGATTTGCTTGTAATTGGTAAATATATAGATAGACCTAGTATTTTTATGTATTAACACTATTAGAATTTAATATAATGTAATAAAATTTAGAATTTTAATAACGAATGAGGCTGGTCGTACCGCAGAGACACAAAATGTGACTGTAAAATCGAGTGGTTGTGGGTTCGATCCCCACTCAAGGAAGTGAAATATTTATAATATAAATACATTTATATTTTAATTTCTTCGCTTTGGTGCCGAGGCAAAGCGCGGCTTTGAGTACCGCCACTCAGCACGCAATGCCTCTAGAATTCGGCGGATAGTGAAGAACGGAGTGTCTAAACACTAGGTTCCCTCTGCCTACCCTACTGTTTGCGGTATACAGAGTGAAACAGATTTTTAATAATGTAAATATTATATATCTATATTGTATACTAGGTGCCCGCTAATGGCTACGACCGCTTGAACTACACAGTTATTGGTGTTCTAAGGACAATATCAATAAAAAAAAAAACAAATTTGAAATCTGAACTTAAATCGGTTAAGCCATTTCTGCGATTACCTTGCAGAAACGCACGCAGATAAACAAACACACAAAAAAAAAATATATATATATTTTAGGTTAGATTGATACATGTAAGTAACAAATTTAAATTTTCAATAATAATTTTTATATCTTCCAAGTACAGAAAGCGACAATTTGTAATTTTATTAATAACATTATGTATCGATATTATTTTTATATTAAAAAAAAAAACTACCACCTTTTACAAGGAAATTGATAGTGCCGAATCTATAGGTAAAAAATAAAGAACTTTTTATAAAATTTAAATATATATGGGATAAGCTAAAACCCTATATTAGGAACAAAGTCTACTTATGTATGAATAGAAATCGATTTTTCAGTGACCGATATTTACATTCCCCAATCGTGGGGCGATTACTGCGCGGTTCGTTTCGTTTCAATCGATGTAATTTGCATGCAAATTGGACTAAAGATGGCGACGCCGCGGAACAAAAATATTTTTTTTTAATATATTCTCATACCAGGCGTGGGTCACAATGTTAGACAGCAAAATCGACTGGTTGTGGGTTCGATTCCGACTCGAGGAGATGAAATATTTATTAACATTTATACGAGTATTTTCATTTCTTCGCTCTGGTGTCGAGGCAAAGCACGGCGATGAGTTCCGCCACTCAACACGCAATGCCTCTAGAACTCGGCCAAAAGTGGGGAACGGAGTGTCGTATCCCTCTTCAGGAAGAAAGCGCGGTGTTAAGTTCCGCCACTCAACACGCTTTGCCTCCAGATTTCAGTGGAAATTGGGAAACGGAGTGTCTTAGTACTATGTTCCCTCTACCTACCCTGCTGAGTGCGGGATACAGCGTGAAGCTGATTTATTTATTTATTTGATTTATTCTCATACCAGACGGGTGGAAGTTTTGGCTTAAATTACAAAACCTGAAGTAATATTTCATATTTTTTATATATTTTTTTATTTTTTACTTATAACATATTGAGAATTATCCCGATCCAAATATATGGAATATATGTATTCTCTATCTCTAATTTTTAATTCTGATTTAAGGTTAATTGACATATTGTATTAATATTTTAAGGTAATTTTATACACTTTAAGTTCACATTTACAGATCCTACTACTCAGCTTCACGCTGTATCCCGCACACAGCAGGGTAGGCAGAGGAAACCTAGTGTTAAGACACTCCGTTCCCCACTTTCTGCCGAATTCTGGAGGCATTGCGTGTTGAGTGGCAGAACTCAACCAGAGCGACACCAGAGCGAAGAAATGGAAATATATATTTAAGTAAATATTTCATCTCCTCGAGTGGGGATCGAACCCACAACCAGTCGGTTTTACAGTCGCACCTTGTACCGCTGCGCCACGACTAGCCTTAATTCATTACATAATTACTTATCCTTAAATATCTTTTACTATAATTTTATATTTGCCATAACTTTAATCAACGTGGTTATAAATAATATACCTAATAATCTGAACCTACCTACTTAAAAATCTTTCTAAAACAATGACCGCGCTCCGTACGCAATAAATCTGCACTGCAGCGTTCATATTATATGCAATTTATCACGTTGGTTCCAGCGATGCACTCATGTAAGTAAGCCGGGTATACACGGTACTGTAAGCTGGGATCTTGTAATATAAATATACAAAATCATATACTCGCTATAGTAGGTAAATTTAAATATTTCATATAAAAATTGTATAAAATATGTGGATATATCTATACAATATGTACACCAAATAATTGTAAATAATCTCTATATTTATTTAAGTCAGGCAAAACCTAATGTCAAGACTATCCGATCTACGCTTTCCGCCAGAATTTCTTACTTTTATTTACTTCATTGTGGGATTTTCAGTGGTAACTTAGGAACGTAGAGACACTCTGTTCTCCATTGAAACACTTCCGTTTCTCACTTTGGCATTGCGTGTTAAATGGCGGATCTCACAGCCACGCTTTATCTCGTTACCAGAGCGAGGAAATGAAGGTATTGGGTGGGAATCGGAATCACAGCCGTCGCGTTTGCGGTTTCAAGCTTGTGCACACACTAACAAAAATTATATATGGCCTAAGATCCCATTGCTTAAATCTGTAGGGATCTGTTTTTCTAATGAAACTTATATTTAAGAATGATACATGGTAGTAGAATAGATTACAATAGGGTTGCCTAGAATAATCCTGCCGCAATCACCTTTCTTTTACTAATTAAACTCTCTCTCTCTCTCTCTCTCTTCGTTTTTAGAGAAAAATATATAATATTAAACATTAAAATATTCTTACGTTTTGCATTAGAAAGTAATTAAAAAAATGTTATTTATATTTTAGAACAAAAAACTTTTTGTGACACTGTTAGTGATAACCGTGCATTGTTGTGTTGAAAGCGTGTAAATTATATTTTAAAAGAGCACAAAAATTGAATCACATGTTAGCTCAATCTAAATCTAAAATATTTATCTTATGTGTGTAACTAACATCTTTTAACCTATAATAACATCTCGATATATCCACAGAACTCCCATAATATTACAGCTGGCGCTGCATGCGTAAAACAACAGCGTTAGAGGCGGTACCTACTCGTAATATTATTCTAACCTAAATCATAAGTTTGGTTTAACAACATTGACTTTGGTGCTTAAACTTTTGTTTTATATTGGAGAAAAATATGATGATGATATTGATGAAGTCATCGTTGCACTGTGGGACAGTGTGTTAGCTGTTTAGACAGTGATTGCCGCTTCGATTTCCGTTCGGAATAATAAATTATTTTTTTATTTCTCTGCTAGGATAGATTTATTGCAGCGTAGAGCTTTACCATTCAGTAACTAGCGTTTCGATTACTGGACCGAAAATGAGGAATGAAATATATTCAATATACTATGTACTAATAAAACGTTTGTTTGGTTAGACACCCTAATCTTACTAACTCAAAAAAGAGTTGAAATGGGATAGTCAATAAATGTATCGAGGAAGGGTCGTAGCCCAATGTTAGTAATATATAAAGCAATGAATTCATCTATTATTTAAGCAACATTTTACCGATTACATACTGAAGTCAAGAGAGACCAAAGGCTTCAAGGAGAGGAAGGAATTAGGAAAATTTTCCGGCATAAAGCTAAGTGCTGTAAGATTAATAATTTTAACGAAGTGGTTCAATGTTCATGTATGTATTTCTAATAGCTGTTTTATAGAATATTAAAGAATTCTATCCTATTTTAGGATATTAGAGAAATATGTTTATAGAATTTTAAAAAGGTATAAGCCTCTGATACCAAG
This sequence comes from Heliconius erato x Heliconius himera, assembly GCA_013421005.1. Taxonomy (NCBI): domain Eukaryota; kingdom Metazoa; phylum Arthropoda; class Insecta; order Lepidoptera; family Nymphalidae; genus Heliconius; species Heliconius erato x Heliconius himera. The sequence continues at coordinate 26,063 of JAATLQ010035880.1, read as the reverse complement.
GCAAAAAACGCGGCGTTGAATTCCTCCACTCGCTTACAACTGGATATCTGGAAAAATCAGATCACTGAAGTATTTTTCCAGTATTTGTTAAGAATATTTTATTTTTCAATCATATTCGTACTACGAACGTTGATATTTGGAATGTAGGAGTGCAGGAGAGCACTAACCTCTCTTTCCATATTCGAAATTACTATGGGGACACGAGGAAAAACGGTTTTTTTTACGAGATATTAAATCTTAGAATCCTTAAAAACCAAGTTACGGACGACGACTAGTATATAGATATAAAGTACTATACATACACGTACCGTATATAACATAAAACTATGTATTATCGAACTATTAAAGTTTCACTTCTAACATAAATAACAGTAAACTTCAGATAGGTTCGGTTAGCGGTGAAAGGCAATTAGCACAAACTGTTGCTTTCCTGACTGCTTAGATCAAGATAGATAAAGATACATCGCCATTTTCAATAATTAGTTCGAAATATTCTTTGAAATTATATTTTATTCTAATTTATTCTAACATATATTTACGCTGTATCCTTCACACATAGCAGGGTAGGCAGAGGAAACCTATAGATAGAGACTCCGTTCCTCATTTCCTGCCAAATTCTGGATGCATTACGTGTTGAGTGGCGGAACTCAACGACGCGCCTTGTCTCGGCACCAGAACGAAGAAATGAATATATACTTATTTAGAAAACGTATAAAAATTTAAACGTAGCGGGGCTCGAACCTGCGCCTCCTGGACACCGACCACGCGCTCAGACTACTAAGCCACACGTTCTCATCGAGCTACGTCGAAATTTTTATACGCTTGTTACAAATTATTTATGCTGTTAGCATCTCTGTAGGGAGATTTTTTATTAAAAAAATATTTAACACGTATACGTGCAACTGTAAATACGACGGTTCTATGTCTAATTCCCATTCGGGAGAGTAAAATATCTAATATTTTAATTTTGCTCAAGCGCGGGGTTGAGTTCCTCCACTCAATACTGCTATTTCGCGATGCAGCAAATGCAAAGAAATACTCAAATACAGAGAAAATATAACAGCGACAACAAGACGATAAGCCAAATAGCCTGATGACCATTATTTCTCTCAGTTATAATATGGCAATATATTCTGCCTACCTCGTATTATATGACTTATATTATGATTTGGTCGCCTCCTTCCTTCTCATTTACCTATATTATATGAGGAGATAGTTTCTTAAGGGGGTAAAGGTTTTGTGTTAAGTAAATATTTTTTATAGCTTCACGCTTTAACCTGTATGTAGTAGATGTATGTACATATATAGGAGAGTAAACAGTCTAAAGACACTCCGTTGTCCGCTACTCATTCGCTTTTCGAGACATTGCGTGTTGAGTAGCGGAACTCAATGCCACGTTTACTTTCATTATGAGAGCGGAAGAGGTAAAAAATATTTATTGCCCTAAATAGGAAATGAATCCGCAATAATCGTAATTACAATCACACGCTGTGCAATTATTATTTCTAAGAAAATAAGAAAATCAAGAATGCAATAATTACTAATTTTTAGAATAATTTATTTATTATAAGGTATTGTGGTTTCTTTTTTTTATTTTATTTCAAATAGTTGCAAAATTGTACTAATATTTTAAATAAAATTTAAAAAAAGAACAGCATTACATTACTTCTTAAGTGAAGCTGATCTAGCGTTTGGACTCAAGAAGATAGCTTAAGTATTTTAGTCCAGTTGGATTAGAGCACAGATTAGTCATGTGTGTTCAGATTAAGATTATTTAAGAGTACACAAAAAAAATATTAAAAAGTCAAGAACCGATATTAAGTTACTTAACTTTAGAATAATCTTATTGAGTAAAGTAACCTGATTCTTTATAAATGATTTATGTTATTTATTATTTTATAAATTTGTTCTATACAGTCATGCATTCATACAAAATTTTGTTTCTATCTGGTCATTAATACGAGAGCCGCTGGTGACTAGTATAAACGTATGAATAGTTTGTCCGTGGAGTGTGCTTAAAGAAAAATAAATTATTATTTTTCCTTTGTAAGTTTCATTTATTATTTTCATTGAACAATAAAACTTACTAACAACTATATAACAAAAGCAAGTGAACACTTTAAATATTTTACATTTATTTATATTTGCCGAGAAACAGAGGTAGACAAAAGTTTTATCAGAATACGGAGTAAAACAACAAAGAAAAAGTCATTTGTCTGTAATTATATTCACAGTACAAACATTGCCTGGAGGCTCTAGTTTATAACGAGAATTTTCTTTAGAACTTCAAGAATAACATTCAGACGATTTTTTTTATAATAAATGTTTTTCAATAGGTCTCTGTTGACCGTATTGTACAGTAGCGGCCAAAAAAAATTATACTTATTTTTTTAAGTATTGGTTTATTTATAAATTTTCTATTTTGCCCATTTCTTAAACTTAGGTTTGATAAGAAAATAAGCACACCCGACAAATCACTCCATATTTCTTTTCAAAATATTAGCTTCATGCTGTGTCCCGTACACAGCAGGGTAGACAGAGGGAAAATAGTGTTAAGACCGCCGAATTCTGGAGGCTATGCGTGTTGAATGGTGAAACCTCAATGCCGCACTTTGCCTCGACACCGGAGCGAAGAAATATTAATTTAAATATATATTTTTTTATATTATTTAAATCATTATAAGTCTGTATGATAATTTGAACCAATTTTTAATATGGTGCTAAAGCTCTTTCTGTGCCTCATTTGTATTATTTTTTTATATTTTTCAACGTGTATATCTATTATTTATGGAACTGAATATGAACATATAGTTAGGTTAGGTTAGCAAGCCTTTAAATTTTAACAGATAATTTTTATTGTAGGAACAAAAGTTTGCCCAAAATTAAGGTAAATTTGATGACACCAAATACATATTCATAAATGTCTGAGACCTATTTAAATCACCCATAATTAAAATCATATAATATTCAAATCATATGCAAAACTCACACAAAGTAGTTGTAAAATTACAAACGGGTAAATTGCGTAATAGCATACGAGTACATAAACGTATGTATGTTTTTATCACGCCCCTAAGGCCGTAACTCATGAACCCTGTTCCGCTGTCGTCAGATAACGTAACTTTAAATATCAAGGAATGTGCTGAAAATTGTCGGAATTTATGATTTGTGGTGTAGATCTGTGAGATATTCCAATAACTCGTATCTGTCGTACACTTGCGTGTATATTAATAAAAATAATTCAGTGTATCTAGTTTTTATATGGAAATCTAAATATATTTTTTATTTTGTATTCTGAAGTAAAACGCCATCTTTTTTTGTTTTTCTCCATAATATTGATTATAAGGCCGTTGCGGCCTGTTAGATGAGACCTATCGGATAATTACTATACTAATTTCTTGAGATCAACCACAGCCTTAAATGTTCGGGAACATTTAACGGCATTGGCAGAAAACCAACTTATCTCCTACAGGCTTTGTCCTTCTCAAAGAGTGCTCACCCCCATCACTTACAAGGCCCACTTGGAAGACGTTAAATTGATTATGTAGCCAAGTTGGTCGATGCAAAGAAAACCTCGTATCGGAGGATCAGCGTAACTATGCATTGACAAATTTCAATTTGAGCAATCCATTATATGAGGAGGAAGAAGATGAAGAACAACGAATATGAATCCATGCTATTTTCAATAGAGCAGATTAATCAGAGGGGAACATAGTGTTAAGCTAACACTTCGTTTGCTGCTTTTCACCCAGTAAAAAAAATTATGTTGAGTAGCGAAACCGTCACTCTTGGTATTTTACCAAAATAAGTAAATAAAAATAATTCTCTCTCCGAAGTGGGAGTCGAACTGACCTTTACATTTTTAGTCGGAGGCTGTGCCACTGCACTAAAATAAGTGTGCTATCTTATTGATGTAATTAGCGACCTAAAAGTGGCTTCGCCCGCTTTAACGTATTATTATATTATAGGCAAAAAAATATACAAAATATTTATATAAATTGTAACTGTGAAGTTTCATCTAAATCTGTTCAGTAGTTTTAGTTCAGAGAAAATGGAATAAATATCCATTCTCACCAACTTTCACATTGATAATATTAAAGTATTAATAGGATTGATATTATTCAAACTGAAACTTGCAAATTTTTCATTCAAAAGAATGCTAAGAATGCTATTTTTTAAGGTCTCATTTATTCCGGGACACGTTAGTTTCTTCGTAACACGATGTCTCTCAATCGCCGGACTGCAGACGAATTTTAAGCACTTTAAACTACTTTTACTAGGACTAGTACTGGAAAGTTTCACAAAGGAAATTGTGTGAGCGCTTTTTCAAAGCTTGTAATTTATAAGTGACAGTCAAAGTTATTTTCAAAGTCAAAGTCTTTACCTTTCCGACTTTTAGTTTTAGTATTTTCTTTCTTTTGATAATAAGCATATCGTCGCAATGTTAAATATTAAGTAACATCACAATTCGTTTTTAACAGTTTTAAAGTGTTATCCCACACTTAGGAAAGAAAAATACTTATTTAGAAAACGTATAATAACATAAATAAGTTGTACCAAGCGTATAAGAATTTCGATGTAGCTTGATGAGAACGTATGGCTTAGTGGTCAGAGCGCCTGGTCGGTTTCCAGGAGGCGTGGATTCCATTCCCGCTACGTTCTAATTTTTATACTTTTTCTAAATAAGTACACCACAATTACAAAAAACCTATTTCAGAGTAAACTAAAAAGTTATAATTTATTCAATTGTCGCGCACATACTTAATGCAAATTCAAAACTTATATGATTTCTTCATGGATAATATTATTAGAAATGTTAATTAAGAATCATCAATTCAAATGGTCTGCCCAGTCAAAAATCCTGAGGTATTACCTAGTAAAAAAATACAGCCTATTTTTAAGAAAATCAGTTAAAAAGATTTATATTTCATAAATATTTTCTACAAAAAGAAGCCTTGTTAAGCTGTAACGTAATGTTAGATAGCATCTAGTGGTTCTAAAACGAATCAGCGTTACCTGTACTACGGTTGTTTGAAGACGGGAGTAACGTTTTGGTAATAATACTTAAGATTACAATGATATGTAAAATATGGTACTTAGACGTACTTACATTTATTTTGTATAACTAAGTTATTTATATTTCCATTTTCTTCGCTCTGGTGTCGAGGTGTAGCGTGGCATTGAGTTCTACCACACAACACGCAATGCCTCCAGAATTCGGCAGAAAGTGGGGAATGGAGTGTCTTAACACACAGTTCCCTCTGCCTACCCTGCTGTGTGCGGGATACAGCGTGAAGCTGTAGATTTAGAAGTTAGAGATATTTGTAACATCAATTTATATCTAAAAGATCATTTGAATTATTAGATAGAGAGAGGAGCTCATGAAAATCAAAGAACTCTTTAGACGAACACCACTTCAGTCTATCCGTGACGATGGACTACTGCAAAGTGTTCGAAATGTCGGGCTTAATCCGGTTGAATAGTTTCATTTAAAATGTGTAACAATCGTCAAAATCAAAGATCTTACTAATTGACTTTATGTTTAAAGCCAACCAATACGAAAATAAATAATCGTAAAACAGCAAAAAAACGCGCTTTAAACTATCTCCTTTTTGTACCCTGACCTTCTTAACAAGTTCATAAGATTTGTGCTATAGTAAAATTGTACTGAATCTGAATACTTATAGACAGTTATAGACAGTTGTAAGTGAAAATAATAAAAGCGCTTAAAATAGAAATACGTATAGAGGAGAGTCTGGGTGGCCCCGCGCGCGGGTAGCCTTGTCCACTGTTCGTTCTAGGCAACCACGCAAATATAGATAAATAGTGATAAAAAAAAATCAGCTTCACGCTGTATCCCACGAACTGCAGAGTAGGCAGAGGATTCCTAGTATTAAGACACTCCGTTCCTCACTTTCTGGCATATTCTGGAGGCATTGCGTGTTGAATGGCAGAACCCACAACCACTCGGTTTACAGTCTCACTTTGTGCCACTGCGCCACGAGTGGCCTCAAATCATAGATAAATAGTGCACACGTCAAAATATTCGCAGCACTGCGTAGTCGAATATTCGCCTTCGATAAAGACGCAATCAACGAGCAGATAATAAATGACAGCTAATTGTTCAACACCATAATTATTTCGTGCGTCATTTACTATTATATATATATATATATATATATATATATATATATATATATGTTTACGCCTGCTTATATATATAGCTATATAAATATTGCAGTGCTAGCTCTTTTAAACGCTTACTTGAATCTAAGACAAACATACATAGTTTTTTTTTTAATTTCTTTGCTCTGGTGAGAAGGCAAAACGCTATTAGAAACAGTTTTACCGACTTAAATGCAATTTCAACTATTGTATTTTTGCAAGTTTCCCCATTTAGTGTTTATTTTGTTTTAATCAGGAACATTAATAAAAAAATATGTCAATTTAAAGTATTTAATTCGACAAAATTGCTACAATTTGTTATTGAATTAGCTGAAACTTTCAATAGAAGACGAAACTACTTCAACTATATTAGTGTCTACCAAAGTAATTCAGATTAGTAAATAAATAATAGTGTAGTTCCCGCGGGTGAAGGAAGCCACTAGTTTCTTATAAACTTACCAATAATACTTTTATTTCATTTCTAATATATTTATTGATCTATAATCTTAGCAATATATAAAATGCAATTTACGCAGGTGCTCACTAAAGCTAGGAGCAGTTTGACGTTTTTCTTTGTGACGCTATAGAATAGACTATTTTACTCAAATTGAGTCGGTATAATAGCTATATATGAAGCTTTTATCTTAATAAGTGAGCATGGCGTAGCGGCACCGAATTTAGCTTTAAATATGATGGTAGTCGGTTCAATTTTTTTATCCTGGAAAGGGGACTGTTGACAGACAGATAAATGAAAGTTTATCACGACAATAGTATGAGAGTGGGGAATTGAGTGGCTACATGCACGCTACGCGTGAATCTGCTATTTGTTCAATTTATAGTCACTGTGTAAGAAGTTTGTTTTTTTTGGCATAATATATGTCAATTTTTTAATTGAAAATATATATTTACAATACATTACATGTGTTTTATTTTTTTTCAAATAAAATATACATAAAACAGATTTATACTACAATAAAGTAGTCAAAAAAATGTGTCTGTACATCGACTAAGTTTGCGAGAAAAATCTATTGGGGGATTTCAATTAACTAATAGAATTTTTAACAGTTTTAAAGTGTTTGTGTGAATTTCATTTTAAAGGAAGCTCTTGATGATGATGCCAACCCTTGAAGATGTTGCCAACCCTATCTGTAACCCCCTTCACATATGATAGAAGTGCTTTCTACTGTGGGTGATTTGTTGGTCTAATGACCACGCTAGCAGGAAACTGGCAGCTTGTTCTGGTAAAGGGCATTCTTCACCTGTGGAAGCTCGTCCCCGTTTGCGGGAGTTTCCTATACATATACTGTATCACTAGGATTTCTTATGACTAAAACTTATAAAATATGAATTATTTGAATGTAATTCTATTGTGGATTGAATATTGTTATTAATAGCATTGAAGTGGTTCAGGAATATGCAGAGTGTTTTTGTCATCACCACTTTAAATGAAACGGCACGGCGCCAAAGTTTGTGGTCTGAATCTGGAAAATAAACGCCCATTTTCGTCAATTATATGAGGCATATTCACGGTTCTGAAGACCATCTGCATTGTTTGTTCTTGCGCCTGATAATAAAACATAATATGACGTGTATCACAAGGTGCTTAACCAGTGTGAAAGTGAAGAAAAAAAGAAAGCCTAAAAAAGCCTCTTTTTCTGCCCAAACAAGCGTGAGTTATGGCGCGGCTTGGCGTTAAACACTGATTTGTACGAGCACAAGTAGGAGTACGACTATTTTTGTATGTAATAAGAACATCAATATTGAGTAAATAAGGTTTTTCTTAGAAAATACATTTAAAACAGAATCTTATTTTCTACATATTCATGTACTTATACTTACAAATATTGTGATAGTATTAAAATTGTAAAAGTTTGGATGTTCGTTCAACTTTCACTGAAAAACTATTGAATTCATTTAGATGAAACTTTACACTAATATGATGTTGGTTTTCGTCAATCATAGCATACCTCAAAAAATAAGGAAATATATTTATAACTATTATATCTTCGAATTAATTTCGAAAACTACTATGACTTCACTCATATCCCGAACATAGCAAGATGTTTAGAGATATCCTAATAAGTTTTTAAGGCTAATAGATACTTAAGTCATTAAAAACAAAACAAATAAATTTACATTTTAATAGAACCGTTTAAATTATTTCTAAGGAAACCACAAATACGGGAATTTCAGAAAGATAATTTCAAAAGGTTCTACCAAAGTTATAAATTTTACCTTCTGTCAATATTGTCTCATTTTGAAGTATACAAACGAAAATTAGCTTTACTTTAAAATTAAATAACATTTATTTGTTTTTGACAAATAAATGTTAGTATAAATAAAAATAAAATAAATCAGCTTCACGCTGTATCCCGCACACACCAGGGTAGGCAGAGGGAACCTAGGGTTAAGACACTCCCGTTGGCCACTTTCTGCCGAATTCTGGAGGCATTGCGTGTTAAGTGGCAGAACTCAACGCCGCGCTTAACCTCGACACCAGAGCGAAGAAATGGAAATATAAATTTAAGTAAATATTTCATCTCCTCGAGTGGGGATCGAACCCACAACCAGTCGGTTTTACAGTCACACCTTGTGCCCCTGCGCCACGACCGGCCTCATGTTAATATACTAAATTAATATTAATCACGGGCACTTAGAATGTGTCCTACGTAACTCCAAGTTACAGCAACCGGTAACAGGAGTAACGTAGCCGTAGCTGCATTGACGAACGTCAACACAGCTGCGCGTTTGGCCGTACACTATGCAGTGCGTGTACCAACGCTGTTTTCTAGCAGCGAAACATGATCTCTTAGTGGAATATGCGGAGTCAGCATTCTGATCAAATCCGCAATGTAAAGATACACAGAATGGCAGGTACTAGCGAGGCTGTCACAGTTAGCATGAAGAAAAACGTGCCCAGCAGGTTTGGGCACGTCAAACGAGTGATGAAAGAATGGTAAAAAGGATTTACGAATGAAAAGTTAGCGGTAAGAGAGCTAAGGGAGACCTCAGTTGACCTTCAAAAACACAATATCAAAGAAATTGGATGAAGGTCACATAAAAAGCATGAGAATCCCCCGCAGGGCATGTATGAAGAGGTTGATGATAATAGACGAGACGAAAGAGGTATGCAGAGACCGTAGAGTTTGATGCTTTTTTCTCTCTGAATACTTCGCTTGAGATACAGCGTAAAGCTAGATTACATTAGATTAGATTAGATTACATCAAATATCTGTTGAATCATTGGAAATAAACAAAAATACATGGAAATGATTTGAATAGGTACTGAGCTTCTCTATCCATAGACAACCGTTGATCCGCCGATCGCGTTAAACCTGTATAGCGCTCAGTAGTCGTCAGTTGTATAGTATATTTTCAGTCGTCCGTTTTGAATGATACGAGTACAGTGAAAATTAATATAATAAAAAAATATATTAAAAAGTAACATGCTTATTTATGTCAAAAGTGAAATAATTTAACACTGGGTCAATTTAAGAAAGAATCTAGTAGCTTTTTTTTGTTTATATGTTCATTCGACGATTCAAAAGTGCTTATAAGAGTTTATTTGAATAAAGAATATTTTGAATTTAAATTTGAATCGACGGTAAATATTCAGCGGATATTGTTTCTACTATATTTAATTTTCAAAGAAATTTAAGTTTTTCCAACAAAAATTAAAAATAACTTGAGAAACCCAAAATATTATTATTAGAATATTGTTAAATATTGTTACATAACAATAAGAGGGCAATCTCGACAGTGTGACTGTAAACCGCGACAAAACGCGACAAGTTGTGGATTAGATTACCACTCGAGAAATTGAAATATCTAATATATTTTTTTTTCGTTCTGGCGTCAAGGCAAACCGTGGCGTTGACTGCCGCCACTCAACACGTAAAACCTCCAAAATTCAGCTGTAAGAGGGAAAAGAAGTGTCTTAACACTCTATTCCCATGTTCCCTCTACCTACCCTGCTTTTTATTAGATACAGCGTGATGCTAAAAACATGGTTACATAATTAATTTTCATATAAGCTTAAATTCTGAGACAATAGACACGAACGTATCGTCGAGTAGTTTCTACTACGTCTATTGCACTGCTTGCTGTAATCCTTACTCATGATGCTTTGCAATGTACTTAAATAATAATTTACGAACGAAACCCACTTGTGTTTGAATATTCAGTAATTTTGTAGTTTTTATGTTTCTTTTAACTACTTTTTTAGCTTCACGCTGTATTTATAGAATAGAGAATGTTAAAAAATTCTGGTTCCTAATTTCGCCGAATTCTGGAGGCATTGCGTGTGGCTCGACTCGTTTGCTTCGACTCCAGAGCAAAGAAATGAAAATATAAATTTAAGTAAATATTTCATTTCCTCAATTTCAGTAGTCATACTGTCCTATTGTTAGTTCTTTGCTCAATAGAAATGTTCAGGCGCTTCTTATATAACAATTTATCTTAAAGCTTCCAAACGTTTAAACTTTCGATTATTATACTTGTTGTTTGAATCTATAAAGTTATGGACTTAACCTATCTCGATGACAAGTTATGAAACCTATTAACGTAAATTCTCCTGAGTAAGTTGATATTAAACGATCTCCGTAGGGACCAAATATATTTGTTGTAAGAAATTATTACAATCCATCTTTAGACTAGCCAGCGCTTCAGAGCTATAAATTATATAATAAATTAGTGATAGTCTTTCCACATTTAGTAAAAAAATATATAAAAAATCTTTTCTTCTCTCAATAAGCGCTACGTTCCAATTTTATACGTTTCTATGAAGCAGCTGCACACCGACTGACTGTATGCAGGATACAGACTGAACCTAAAACAAAAGGAACATAAAATAATTGAGTTACCCTCTCGCTACAACGTGTTTATATAACACGACGTTTATGACACGTAACACATACATATATCGCCCTGACGTATACGAGTATTACTCGCACATTGCACGTGAATATATTTTTTTTCCGATAGTAAATCACCCGCCACTGTTTCTCTCACACAAATATTTTTTCACAGTTACAAAACGAAAATCATCAACGCTGGTAGAAACCAGGCCATGTAAATGTATGGATGTGTAGTTGTATTTTTTCGTGTATTTTTTTTTTTGTTAGTTTTTTTTATTTTAGTAGGCAGGTTGAAACTAGTGTCAAAACATTATTTGCCATTTTCCGTCTGTATTGTATTCAAGGTATTTTGTCTTAAGTGATACACAGTATCTGGCTTCGTCATGTCAGTCAGACATTGACGTGGCGGAACTTTACACTGCGCCTTGCCTCAATACCAGCGCGAATAAATGAATAATAAATATTTCATTTCCTCGAGTGGGGATCGAACCCACAACCAGTAGCGTATGCTTACAGTCACACACTCGTGCCCCTGCGCCACGACTGGCCTCGTAATTTTAATCATAAGTTAACTTAATTATTATTGATGAGTGTTATTTTTTGTGTTTTAGGGAGAAACTTAATGACCTACTTTGTTTTTCATAGTTCACATGATATTTTAACTGCTGCTGAAGAAAATCAAATTTTGGCATTTATTTTAAAATTCATAGACTTAATAATTGTAGGATCTTAATTTATTGATTTGTTTAAATAATAGATACCAAGAAACAGTAGGTAATTATTATATTTATAAAATGAAATGTGTGACTAAATTTTGTCCTGACGTGTACTACGTCCGAATTGACATCACACAGCCAGTGAAAAACGATATTTTTTTGTACTAAAAAGACATACTAACATATTTTTGTGTCTGAAACTGAAACGTTATACACCATGTCCAGGCACAACGACATAACTTCTAAATTTTTTCTATACATTTATTGTGTTTTGATTTGTTTTGTGATGTTTTTTTGTTTGGTTAAAAAATACTAAATTTTTTCTTCGTCACGGAGAGTTGCTTCATTTACAGAGAACCCAGTTTCCTTTCACTTTCTCATCTTTCACTTGCCGGCAGTTTTGGGATATCCTTACAAACATAATTATATCAGCTTATATTCTGCTCTTACTATTTTACAGATTAATAAAAAAAGACAATTATTCCTCACCTAAATAATAATTTAAAAAAAATAGAATGCAAAACAACGTTTTAATTTGTTTATAATACGGTAAATGCGGTATCCTAGTGTTAACACATACCGTTCCCCACTTTCCGCCAAATTCTTGAGGCATTATTGCGTGTATATTAAATATGAGAATCGAAGCCACAACCGTTGCGTTTACAGTTCCACACTTGTGCCCTTGCGCCACAACGACCTCGACAAGTAAAATACTTATTGTTACAAAAAAAATATTTTATTACTTACAAAACTTAAAAAATTCTACACCTATTGTTTTATTTAGTAAACAGTGACACCGATTACAAGGTTCAATAGCTAAACGCAAAACCGAATTTTGATACAGTTTGATGCCAAAATTTGTTTAACCTATCCCAAATCCTACCTGATTAGACTACTAAATCCCTCACTTAATACAATGCAGCAGATTAATGCTCGCCAATATTACTTTAAATATAAAATCCCTAATAAGGAATATACGTAGTGTTTTTCTATAGACTATAAAAAGAAAGAAAGAAGAACATCTAACTGTAAGTACGATGGTTGTGGGTTCATGATTATATTTATCGTTTTTCCATTATCTCATAGGGCAGTGGCCGGCGTGGCTCTGTGGTACAAGAGTTTGACTGTGAGTACGATTCCCACTTGGGGAATGAAATATTTAATATTTTTATTTCGTTGTCTGTTGACAAGGCAAGGCGCAACGTTGAATTCGGCACTTAACAGGTAACGCCTCCAGAATTCAGTGGATAGTAGGGAAACGTAAGTGAATTAATGGGAAAAAACGTGTCTTAACACTCGGTCCCCATATTCCCTCTATTTATATTGTTATGTGATACAGCGTTAAGCTGAAACGATGAATAATTTTTTTCACAAACTTTCCGTCCGTTCAAATATTTTGCATCGCAGATAACAATGACAGCTTGAATATAACCAAAATTTTTTAAGCATAAACATTTTAAAATTAAACATAACTTACCCCAAATAGAAGTCAAACTTATTGCGTCCAAATTTGTCAATAATTTATGACAAAAAATCGAATAGAAAAATCAATCTATAGTGATTGAATTTGCAGTTTATACAGTAAAGTATATTGCGTGGGCGTTAGGAACGAAATGTTTAATAACTCCCGAAAATACCTGTAATTGAAACGGATGCAATGTTTATTTTGTATGAAAATTTATTTGCCAATTTACAATTTTTAAAAGCAATATATTTTTCATAGTATTTTTTTTTTTTTTATGGAAAAGACAAGGCAAACGAGCGTTCGGGTCATCTGATGGTAAGTGACTACCGCCGCCCACGACCCCGTGCAGCACCAGAGGAGCTACAGGTGCGTTGCCTGCCTGTAAGGTGGGTTGGGCACCGGAGCCAGGCATTACCTGATGCGAAACGCAGTGACATAAAGCCACTACTTCACGCCGGTTTTAAATGCCGGGGGTGGTAATGACCCGGTCGAGTCTGCCCATGCGTGTTACCATTGCTGGCGACGTGACTCTACCACACGTACTTTAGTCGCATATAGTATTTTTTTTTTTTTCAATTCATATTTACTATTCAAAATAGTGGACTTGAACCAATATTTCGAATTAATTGACAATTCATTGACAGCAATAGTAACGTATTTTGTATAAAAATTGATTTACACATATGTTTTTTTTATATTTATTTACTTTTCAATACTAGGTAAGGAAACAATTTTACGTCATTTACGAAGGTCTGAGTACAAAAAAAAACTAAACATTTTGGTACCATATGATGTCACTAAGAAACCTAATGCAATGTGTTTCCATTTGCTGTTCTTTGTTGAAACGTATTAATTATAATAAAACAAAAACAGTTGATTACGGGTGATGAAAAATGGGTGACTTAAGTACTGATAAGAATGTGCGAAAAAGATCATGGCCGAAGCATGGACAAGCCCCGCACACAGTGGTTCGGTCTGACTCGGAACAAAGTGATGCTATGTGTATGGTGAGATTGGAAAGGAAACGTCCACTATGAGCTTTTGCCACCGGGTAAAACTATTGATTCTGACCTCTACAGTCAGCCACTGATGAGGTTAAAAAAAGGTATTAAGAAAAACCAGCCGAAGCTGGTAAATACGACGGGTGTGGTGTTCCACCACGACAACGCCAGACCGCATTCGTATATAGCCACGCAGTAAAAAGTGAGACAGCTTGGCTGGGATGTGTTGATACATCCTCCGTATAGCCCTGACTTTGCTCCATCAGATTTCCACCTATTTCGGTCATTGCAGAACTCTTTAGGAAGCATAAAGCTAACCTTAAAAGAATACTAGACACTACCTGTCAGATCTTTTTTATCAAAAATCTCAAAATTTCTACAGGAATGGAATTATGGCACTATCCATAAGATGGCAATAAGATTATCAATCAAAACGGCACATACATATTATAAATAAATAAAAAGTTATACCTAAAAAAAAAAATTTCCTTTGTATGAACAATACAAAAATACTTTTGCCCCGACTTTATATAGATTTCATAAATTTTAATACTATTTTTTTCCCAGGCCTCAGAAGATTATACATCTTGTTGTTAATCTCCTTTCCAGTCCAGTCGTGGCGCAGCGGCACAAAGTGTGATTGTAAAACCGACTGGTTGTGGGTTCGGTCCCCGCTCGAGGAGATGAAATATTTACTTAAATTTATATTTCCATTTCTTCGCTCTGGTTTCCAGGCAAAGCGCGGCGTTTAGTTCTGCCACTTAACACGCAATGCCTCCAGAATTCGGCAGAAAGTGGGGAACGGAGTGGCTTACACTAGGTTCCCTCTGCCTACCCTGCTGCGATTTAATTTTAATCTCCTTTTTCGACTAATGGATTATACAAAACAATACCTAAATAAGAAAATGATGAGGAAAGTCAAATTTTAAATTATCACTGTTATTTAAAATGCGTATTTCATTAGATAACAATTTTAAAGATAATGTATCCCAAGTAAATAAACGACAATATTTTATCTTAAGACAATAGAAATTATTTGAATAGAATAAAATTGTTAGAACAAGGCTGAAATTTTGATATATGAAACGTAACGAATATCTTTTTATGTAATAATGAAAAATTTACAAAATTGTTATTTATTTTTCTTTTAGAATGAATAGAAAATATATGATAGAGCTCCTCACTATTTGTCATATTTATCCCACCCAAAACAAAAATGTGAAAGGCTGCCAAGTTCGATAATATGGGAATGCTTCACCTATAAAAGAAGTGGGATCTGAATAAGTACCAAGTTCCATACACATACCACAGTTAAAAATAGGAATAAATTCCTATTTATTGCGGAATGCGGAAAATCAAGTGTGCATTCCTATGCACACTTGATTTTCCGCAGTTTGGAAATTAGATTCTGAATAAATATCATATTAAATACCTAAAATTCTAATACTTACAGGAACGCAAACCTTTTTTTCCAGCAGTTTCCTGATAACATTTTTTATTATTTTTCTGTACTTTTTAATGATGTTACTTGGCAAGTTTTCACACACCTTGTTTTAAACCTACTAAACGCAATGAGTCAAGTATATAATTTTCTATTAAAACTTACCCTATTAAAATTTTGTATTAAATTAAATACAATAAAAGCATCTTAATTATGTTTTTTCTATGAAAAATTTTCACTTCTCGAATTTTTTCCTTTGGTTTTATTATACGTTGTCACTTAGTGCCAAATTTCATAACTGTAGATCCATGGAACTTTAAAAATATAAAGGAATAAGCTTGAAGGTACAAAGAAAAAAAATCTATTCGCAAGAATTATGTAAATTCCAAAGAAATGCAACAATTTTAACACGAAGAGAAGATGCGCTTTTGATTACCATTTTCAGCAATATTTTTGTTAAAATTATTTTTTTTAACTCCACTTGAGTTAGTGGATGTTCACGGTACTTGAAGCAAAGTTAGAATTTATTTCCTTGTTCATAAAAGTTGTGAGTACAGTCTGAATATAAAACAGCAGCTATCAAGAAGTCATTAAGTAGCGAAGTTTAACGGTTAAGAAGTTTTGTAATAAATATGATTCGGTATGCAATATGAATAAATTAAAATTATATTATACGGAAATTGTTATAAATGTTTTTTTTTGTAAAAAATCAAATTAGCTTCACTCTGTATCCCGCACACAGCGGGGTAGGCAGAGGGACCCTAGTGTTAAGACACTCCGTTCCCCACTTTCTGCCGAATTCTGAAGGCATTGCGTGTTGAGTGGCAGAACTCAATTCTGTTTTGCCTCTACACTAGAGCGAGGAAATGGAAATATAAATTTAATTAAATATTTCATCTCCTCGAGTGGGGATCGAACCCACAACCAGTTGGTTTTACAGTCATACTTTGTGTCCCTGCGCCACGACTGGCTTCAGTATAATATAACTTCTTTTGTTAAAATGTAGCTTTACTAGCTAAAGAAATTCATGCTGTATCTCGCACATAGCAGGACAAGCAGAGGGAAGCTCCCATTAAGACCGTTCCACGCAGTCCGCCGAACTTGCAGACATGTGGCGGAACTCAGTGGCGGAACTCAACGCCGCTATAATTAAATAATAAATCTTTTTATTTTCATTTTTTAAATTGTTTGTCCATTGAACTATAATAAACTAATTTTAAGCGAAGTGGAAGTAAAAGATCAGAAGTACTTCATAGATACTATTGAGTTAACTGCTTTTACTTACTAACTTGTACATTCAATAGCCCAATAGCCCAATTAGGCCATTTACGCCCAATATTAATAATCTATCTCCTACGTCAATCTTCGATTGTTCCATATATCTATCCAATCTAGAGATTGGATAGATATATGGAACAATCGAAGATTGACGTAGGAGATAGGTTATTAATATTGGGCGTTAATTGTATAAGAAAATATATTTAAATAAAAATAAATAAATCAACTTCACGCTGTATTCCGCACACAGCAGGGTAGGCAGAGGGAACCTAGTGTTAAGACACTCCGTTCCCCACTTTCTGCCGAATTCAGGAGGCATTGCGTGTTGAGGGGCAGAACTCAACGCCGCGCTTAACCTCGGCACCAGAGCGAAGAAATGGAAATATAAATTTAAGTAAATATTTCATCTCCTCGAGTGGGGATCGAACCCACAACCAGTCGGTTTTACAGTCACACCTCGTGCCGCTGCGCCACGACTGGCCTCTTAAAATATATTTAGATTTTAATAATTTATTATTAAATATTTCTAATCAGTATTTCGCACGCAATTAATTTCCTTCGATTTCCACACTAATTCACACTGATTCACAACTCCAGCCTAGCTTAATGAAGCAAGTGACAGCTGTGATTTACGAACACTTGACCTCTGGTGACCTCTTATCTCCCATAAAGTACACTCCTGGGTACTTGTTCACAATTAGCAAGCAAGTGAAAATTTATGTCTGGCGCAACGATCAATATTCCTAAATTATCAAATTCATATCAATCATTTATTTGAAAGGTGAAAACAAAATATAGTGTTATTTTTTCAGCTTTACGATGTACTCCGTAGCAGGGTAGGCAAATGGAGCTTAGTATCAAAATACTCCGCTTCTCACTTTTCGTCGCATTCTGCAGGCATTACATGCTGACAACGCCACACTTTATCGCCACACCAGAGCGAAGAAATGAAAATATTAAATAAAACTATCTCATTTTCCTTGAGTAGATACCGAACCAACAATAGCGTCCAAATTCGACGGAAAATAAGGAAAACGGAGTATCTTAACACTAATTTCCTTCTGCCTACTATGATGTGCGCGGGTACAGCGCAACACAAAAAAAACGTTTTATAGTATAAAATTAGAATAAATACGCTCCAAATTAAACACTCCTTTCCGTAAGTAATTATTTTAAGTGTACTCAAGCAATTCCTCTACTATATCATTTTCCTTTGACTGTTTCTTTAAAACGAGATCTTTTGTACACTGAGCCACCAGACCGTTACTCGCTAATTAGGTCAAGGTTTTAACAAAGATACTAAAAGACTTGTGATGTTCTTTAAATCTTTTGTGATTGACAAAAAAAACGCAATTTCACTTCAAGACACTCCATTTTCTACTTTTTGTCCAAATTTTGGGATATTGAGTGTTGAGTAACATAGAGAAGATGATAGTGCAAAATAATTGGCGGAGCACTAGGTAGGTAATCTCTGCCTACCCTGCTGTGTGCGGGATTCAGTGTGAAGCTGAGTATCGTGTAACAAATTATGTGAAACAAACACTTTTATTTTAAAATCACAGACAAACACTTCTATTTTATTTATATATGCAGATATAATTATAATATACCCTCCATGAAATGCGTGAAGAAAAAACAAATGTCATTATAAACAATCTTCTTTCGTCACGATCAATCTAAATATTCTACTTTATCATAATGTATATATTTGAGACTTCTTCTTATTAAACTATGAGTAAATGGAAACAACAAACATGGAATTTTGCGTAATTTTAATAGTTACGCAAATTCATTACATTGTTATCATTAAGGACTCGATACCTACGCTTCGTCAATATTAACAGAAAATTATTATTAATTTCAGAAATAAGACATTGAAAGCGGCCTTTTTAATAATAAATAAAAAATAATAATTAATAATTCTGTAGAAAAATGTGTATATTGTCTTTATGAGAATTGGATATGGTATTGTAATAATTCTGTAGAAAAATGTGTATATTGTCTTTATGAGATTTGCAAATGGTGTTGTGTAAAAATAAAAAGTAGCTTCACTCGATCACAGTAAAGTAGGCAGATAAAACTCAGTGTAAAGACACTCCGTTTCCCACTTTCCGTCTACCTTTAGAGACATTACGTGTTGAGTGGCGTTAATTAACGCCGCACTTTGTTTATTAGAGCGGAATAGAAATGTAAACAAAATAGAAATATTATGGTCCCATATTGTACTTTTTGTGGTTGTGGATTCCATGATCAATTTTTCAGAATTTTAATTATAGTCATCATCAACCACCTGTCCTCGTCCAGTGAAGACATAGGTTTTTTAATAGCACGCAAATTAACTCTTTCTTCGAATATTTTAATGTCTTCGATTAAACAATTCTCCACAAATGGATCAAACTCAAGTCTCAACTATTGCTTTTACATCCAGATACTGCCCCATTCTGCCACGACTGCCACTAATGTTCGCGATGAAGCAAATCTATGTATATTTATTCTATACTTAAAATAAAATTGTAACTGATAGCTGTCTACACATGGAAGATATATGAGAAAATCTATTGTTGGGGACGTTTATTAAGTTAATAGGACCAAAATAATGTTTTTTTTTAATATACGAGTACGTTCCTCTGTTTGCTTGTTTGTGCGTTTGTTCATGCTAATCTCAAAATTGGCTTTACTGATTTAAGTGCAGTTTTCACTGTTGCATTTAGGCAAGCTTTCTTAACATTCAGTATTTATTTCATTTAAATTGGTTCATAAATTAAAAAAGTTATGTCAATATACACTATTTGATTCGACAGAACTATAAGTTTTTTAGTAAAGTAGTTGAAACTTAAATTTTTGCTGCATAGATATTGCTTTTAAATTACTTGATAATAAATCATTAAGCATAAAAGTAATTCAGATTAGTAAATAAATAATGATGTAGTTTAGCTAGTATATAATATTATTGTTCTGTCTAACTATTCTATCTTCTAATGAAAATTGTTAATGGTTTTGCCTTGAAACTGGTGATAATAATGGGATTGATTAATAAATTACATTAAATCAGCTTCACGCTGTAACCCACACACAGCAACGTAGGCAGAGGGAACCTAATGTTAAGACACTCCGTTCCCCACACTCTGCCGAATTCTGGAGGCTTTGCGTGTTGAGTGGCAGAACTCAACGCCGCGCTTTGCCTCGACACCAGAGCGAAGAAATAGATATTTAAATTGAAGTAAATATTTCATCTCCTCGAGTGGGGATCGAACCTACAACTAGTTGATTTACAGTCACATTTTGTCCTCTGCGCCACGACTGGCCTCATAAATATCTTATATATATATATATATATATATATATATATATATATATATATATATATATATATATATATATATATATATATATATATATATATAT
>JAATLQ010035879.1:9298-23982 GCA_013421005.1 Heliconius erato x Heliconius himera | reverse complement strand
TATCCTTATTGGAACTACGAAAATGTGGGTTGCATTAAGGTGTCAATAATTTTCACATTAGTAATCTTAAGTGCTTTGCAAACATAGGTACATTATATGAATAATTCAGTAGTTAAAGCGGGCGAAGCCGCGAGCGGGCCGCTAGTATATGTATATAATAGAATAAATTATTGATATAACGTCTTAAAACACGTTATTAAGAAATTTGTAATTATAAATAACTATTTAAATTAAATTTATATGTAATCAGAAATGTCAGTGTAAGTAGCTAGTTCATTTTAATATTATTGCAGTACACAACATAAATATTAAAGAATCTCGATAAATAATATTAAAATAGCCACTTTAGTCGAAAAATGTTAAATTTATGTGATGCACCAAATGCTCCAGCGCGCGCACGGCTTTATATATCCATACGATGATTTACGTTTATCCGTATCCACGTCCGTATCGACGAATTTCTGACCACATCAGCTTCAACGTCCTCCCTACATTATGAAGCTATAGTTTTTTTTTTTAACTTCACACTTTCTGTATCCCTCATGTAGCAGGGGCAGAGGGAGCCTAGTGTTAAGACACTTCTTTCCCCACTTTCCGCCGAATTATAGAGATATAGCGTATCGAGTGTTAAAACTGAACGTCGCGCTTGGCGAAATAAAAATATTTAATATTTTACTTTCTCTAGAGGGAATTGAACCCACAACCTGTAGCGTTTACGGTCACAAACCTATGCCCCTGCGCCAGGACTGGCCTCCTAGCCAAAATTATAGTTATAAATTGGTTCATACACTTTGGTTGTCATTACCATATTAACAAACACTTTAGGTGGTATAATTGTAAATAGTGCAGATGACAATAACTCAGTGAAATTTATTCAAAAATGGGTTACTGGGCTAGCGTATTTATTTATTTTAGTATAGATTAAATACACAATCAAACAAATTAACAAAAAAAGTAAATAAAAATTCAAGCAACGAAATATATCAGAGCGGACAGCGTAGAAGATTTATAACGAATATATTTAAAATTAAATTAGTAGTAGAGTAGAGATATATTCAAATAAAACCTTCACAGGGCTCTACCAGCGGGTTACTTGATGCTTGCCGCGTAATAACGTTGTTTCAATTCTACTAACTAGATCCTTCTCCTTGTACCAGACGCGGTTTGCGGCGGCCATCTCTCTTACTTGATAATCAGCTTGGTCGACCGCACAGATTTGTAGACCTTATATAGAACGGAGAGATCTTTCCTCGTGACACCTTCGTAATTAATATATACCAACTTTATTTATAGAGCCCTTAGAGCTTCTTAGTCTTGTTCTTTTGAACGTAATATATTATGCTTAAGAAGCTGTAAGGAAGACTTTGTGGCGTAATGGCACAAGCGTGTGATTATAAATACGACGGTTGTGGGTTTAATTCAGTTATTGATATTTTCGTATCTTCGATCTGATAACAAATTGGGCTATAAGCTTTTGAGTGACTCATTTCTTGACGTTAATATTAAATTACGTTGCTCTTTTCGTCACGTGTTAAGACAATTTGTGTTTGATAGAAATATGATCCGAAAAGTGAGAATGACTAAGTTGTAGGTATTAAAGTATGAGAGACGTTTGTAGGTTCTAATATTTTTAAAAGCATATTTACTTGAACATTATAGGTTCGATTCTTGCTCAGGGAAAAGAATTAATTTAATTTCGTCACTAGTGACATGCGAAGTTCAGTACCGCCATTTAACACGCAATGTCTGTAGAATTTGATGGAAAGTGGAGAATGGAGTGACTTAAGGCTAGATTCTTCTGCTTACCTCTCTTTGTGGAAAAAATGTAACGCTGCTATTGAAATTTTTCTTTCTCTTTTTTTAGCTTCATATATTATACTATAGTACAATTGGCAGATGGAAAATGTGAACCTAGTGTGAATAATTCCATTCCCCACTTTCCTCTGAATTCTTATTTATGTTTATTGTTCAATATAAAAGCTAAGCAATATTGTATATTAAATTAACTAATGCACGACTAGATTTTTCCTCTATACATACCTATATACATAATTTCACACAACCTTAAACAAATTGAAGAGTAGTAAACATTAATTTTTGTCAATGCCATCCCAAACAAATCTTTTCCTACATTCAATTATAATATAAAAGTGACTGTCAATGTAGTTATAACGAAAAGAAGAGTTCGTCCATTCAACTCCAATAATGTACGTAGCGCCTCCACCACCACCTGGCCCTTCATCAGAAATCTATTGGGGGTTCGCTTTCGGCGATAAATGTAAATCACCTCATTGAGTGAAGTGCGCAGACACGTTTAATGCAGTTGGTGCATACCACGTGCGATGGTTTCTCGTATACTGTTTAATATATGTATTTCCCTTTTGTCACGTCCGTTGTGGTTTAGTTGCAATAGGTAATTGTGATTGCAGGTTTAAAATACTTGAAACAAAAAAATATTTTTTAAAATATTATAGTTTGTTAATTATTATTTTCTATTTAATAAGACAATATTAAACTTCTATATGTGTTTAACATTTCGTGCCTACACAGTAATTGTATATTTTATTACACACATTATTTCATCACTGTACTTTTTCTCAACATACTAAAACAACAAATATTGAGAATCATCATGGCGCAGTCGTAAAGCGTGTTACTGTAAACGCAACGACTGTGGGTTCAATTCCTTCTCTAGGGAATGAATTATTTAATATTTTCATTTAATTCTGAAAATCGCTGCGCTGAGTTTCGCCACTTATCGTGCAATGTCCCGACAATTCAGTGAAAATTAATAACTAGTTAAGGTTCCCTCTACATACCTTGTTATATGAGGCATATTGGGTGAACTTAAAAAAAAAATTGTACATTAAAGTGATACAGTAACAGCCAGGTGACAATTACGTTCCTAAAGCGTCAGTTTAAAATATTCAAATTGAAATTCTATAGTAAGTGCTATGCATGTTAGAAACTTTAATCAAAGATCGATACAGCCTCGCGACGGCCAATAAATGTTAATCACCCTTTTCGGGAGGTACACAATGCATGACCAACATTAAGATTATATTTATAATTATGATTGTCCGCTCTAGTGTCGAGGCAAAGCTCGGCGTTGAGATTCGCCACTCAACGCGTATTTTGTGTGTATTATAAACACAAAATTAAGGCGCTATATTTTTTTTGTTTTGCCATACTATAAAATCATATGAGTCAAAGTTAACCTCGCGACGCCATTTTCTTTTTAAGTGCGCGTCTCAAACATATCATAAAAAGTAACAGCCTATTTGCGACAAGAGTATAATATAATAATTAAATTAAAATTAAATCAGCTTCACGCTGTATCCCGCACGCAGCAGGGTAGGTAGAGGGAACCTAATGTTAAGACACTCCGTTCCCCACTTTCTGCCGAAACCTTGACACCAGAGTGAAGAAATGGAAATATAAATTTAAGTAAATATTTCATCTCCTCGAGTGGGGATCGAACCCACAACCAGTCGGTTTTACAGTCACACCTCGTGCCGCAGCGCCACGACTGGTCATAATATAATAGATAAAGAGTAATTTTAAGAGAATTTATCAACATCAACGAAATAAACCAAAAAATCTAACAATATTTTCATAACGTAAATTCGAACGTAACTTCGCCCATTCATTTTCTTCTTATTAACCTTTCACACTGTTAAAATACCACTTTTTTATAGTTGCGTAATTTATTTAATGAATACTTGGGGTTTTATATTTAGTGCTCTCGAGGGTACAGTCAGTGTGGAATTACCTTCATAGTTGCTATAAACTCAAAAGTACTTCGCCAACGAGTACTTTTCAACATACAAATGGCATTGTGCTTGCTGCTTTTCGAACACTTGTGCCGAAATTATCGATATTTGAGCACCGCTTTTGAATTGTAATTAAAAAACGGACACTTTTTCCGTTATAGCGTGCACTTGCAAAAATCTTTTACTTACGGTATGAAAGTAAGAGAATCAGGCTGAGAATGATCTTCAGAACTCAATATTGATGATACTGAAGGGGTCACGTAAAAACCACGAGGACCTCCCGTTGGGCATGTAAGTATGTGTAGGTTGATGACAGTGGACCAGACGTAAGAGATTTGCAGAGGCCGTAGTGTTTGGCACTCCTTTCTTTGTTACCGTAAATAGAAAAAAGAACATCGAACTTTCTATTGTTAAACTACCTCGATTAAAGTAAACATACTTTTACTTGGAAATTCCAAAATTTATTGCCAATGCCTTATTTACTTAACCTAACCTACATAACTACTAATACTAACTTTAAGTCAAAACAGATCATATTTTGTAAGTATAGTCTTGAGGGAAGAGTGATCAATCAAACCTCCTCTTGACTTTAAAAGAACTTCCTAACAATACCCATCACGTCAACATAAACAATGAATGACTTTATACAAAAACTTGCATTTCTACCCTATAAAGTGCATTACACCTTATTTATTACAATTAATGGTGAAATATTTTTTTCACAGTTTTTTTTATACGTAGTCTTTTTTATCCTCTTTTTATATAATAATAGTAGCAGAATACTATTATTTTATAAAAAAAACAAAAAGGCAAAGGAAAACGATATTTTCATAACAAAAGGTTAAGTAAATAAATACATAGGCTATAAATTTTTAAGGCTTTTTACTCAACTCAAAAATGGTTAGCATTAAGGTGATGATAACATAATACAGACAATTTATCGAATAATTTAAAGCCAATCGTGATGCAGAGGAATAAAGTATAACTGTAAATGTGACTGGTTGTGGGTTCGATCCCCACTCCAGGAAATGAAATATTTATTTAAATTTATATTTCCATTTCTTCTCTCTAATGTCGAGGCAAAGCGCGAAGTTGAATTCCGCCACTCAATACGCAATGCCTCCAAAATGTAGGGGATAAGTGGGGAACTGAGTGTCTTTGTAAGTTACCCATTGCCACTGCCTGCTGGGAACCTAGTATTAATATATGAGGGATGTAGCATGGAAGTAAAGCAAAAAAATAAAAAAAGAAGATTAAAGTCTTCTACGTGTAATTAACGTGACAATTTTGAAAGAAATCAAACTTTTAGAGTAAAAAAAAGTAAGAAAGTAGATACTAAAACATATGAATATAATACGAAACAAAACGAAACATTAAAGTTATAGGCCGCAAAAATATCGTTGATCCAACGGACTTCTCTAGAATTTTTGTTTATGTGACTATTTCATACGTCCATTAGTTCAAAAGGCAGAGATAACAAGCAGTCTACACAGCGATTGTTATTTTTATTGTATTTTATTGTTCCGTTTTCGTTTCTTTAGGGTGACATTTACTATTAGATATTTACTTTGTGTTACTCTTTTTATGTGTAAAATACTTTTTTAAAGTTTTTGTATAGGAAAAACATTATAATGACAATGTTACTATTTAATTGTACAAATTAAAATCGTGGATTCGATTATAAACTAATTTTAAGATGTTTTAATCCAGCATGTTTTAAAGAAAAACTTTTTAAATAAAATAATATTTTTTAGTTGGTATAAAAAGTTAAAAGAGAGTCCATTGGTATCACTAACTTATGTGCCTAAAAAAAACATAAGTAGGGCAAATCATCATTATCATCGCATTATAGACAAATAGAGAGAGAACCAATAATGAAACAGTAGAGCCAGACCATCGTCATTTTATAAATCCTAAAAGTATCTGTGGGCATACACCCAATACTGGTAAGTACTATCAGGGAATATGGAGTATGGGTGGTGGTTATTTTGGCAGTTATTAGGTAACTAAGATGCAAAAAATATTACCTAACTGTCGTCAAATTATAAAGCTTAGTTTTTTATATTTTAGGACGGAACGGAGTGTTTCAACATGAGGTCCCCAGGTTCACTCTGGATAACCAGATGTGCGGGATACAGTGTGAAACTAAAAATACGGAAACTGTAATTAGGAAACTTTAAATCAGCTTTACGTCAGTTAAGATACTCCGTTCCACACATTCTGCCGAATTCTGGAGGCATTGCGTGTCGAGTGGCAGAACTCAACGCCGCGCTTAACCTCGACACCAGAGCGAAGAAATGTAAATATCAATTCACAGATCGGACCCACATCCAGTCAGTTTTACAGTCACACTTCGCACCGCTATGCCACGACTGGCCTCACTCACAGGAAACTTTAAGTAAGCTATATATTATATAAAACTTAGTTTAGCCCGACATGGTGCAGTGGCACAGCGTAGGGCTGTAAGTGCAACGTATATGATTGTATTTACTGATATAAGCGTAATTTTATACAAATATATATATATTATTCATAGATTGTAGATATTTATGTAACAAACATAAGAAATATCTACACTGAATCGAAATTAAAATATGATGTTTCACTAGACAGAGATACTTACAAGGAAGCCTATTGACATCCCCATTGCACTGGCATTTTAATCATGAAATAACCGCACCTCAAGCACCATATGTATCTAACAGTGAACGCGACAGTTGTTAGTTCGATTTCTTTTGTTTGCTTTGTTCAAAAGAAATGTTCTTCTTCTGACATTGCGTGAAGTTAAAAAAAATATATAAATAGTTTATATTTTTATATGCTAGGGTGAAAGCCCCAGCGGCATATAAAACTGTAGGGCTTTTTCGCAATAGTCATTGATAGTCTCCACCCACGCTGTACATGCGTCCATATACGAGTAATGTAATAGCAACGTTTTAGAAGCTTTTTTAGAAAAAAGTCTCTACTCCTATGAACTGTGTGTTTTTTTCTCAATATTATAAAAAGAGTTTATTTACGAAAGTAATTTTAGGAATATTTTAAGGGCAAACCATATTAACAAATTTCATGCTTGATAATTGGCATTGTGCTGAATGGCGCCAACAATGCCGCGCTGTGCCTCTACACCAGTGCAAGAAAATGAAAATATAAGTTTCATATCCTCGAGTGGTGATCGAACCCACAACCAGTGGCGTTAGAGCCACATAAACAATACATATCATCAACAATATATACCATACTTATATACATATATTATCAAAATCTCCGTCGGTAAAATCTCCATCAAAATATTCCCATCTGTCATTACCAGCAATATATACGAAATAAAGGCGCCAAATAACCGAAGTCGGTCCCGAAGTCACCTGAGCAGGGGAGGCTACTTTTATTAGATTGAGCTAGTTAATATTCCGCGACCGTCCCTCCGTCGGCATGAAATGGACACTTGCGTTGAAATTTGAAAAAGCAAAGTTTTTCAAAGTGGATACTTAAACTTTTTCGCTGAAAAAACATTTCTTCAACGTTCTCTGTTTTATAAATAATTTTATTGTACATTTCAAGTACTATTTTGCGACAGTCAACGTGTATCTAGTATAAAGTTGCAAAAGTTTCTATTTAAACGTTTTTGCCAAGTGCGAGTCGGACTCGCACACAAAGATTTCCGTACCATTATCTATAAAACAGCAACAAATCACATTTGTTATATGGGGGCCACTGAAATATTTACGAAAGACATTTATTTTCTCAAAAGATTTACATATAAATCACTTACAGAGAAAATTACAAAAACATTAAGTAAACAAATTTATATATCGAATAGGCGTATACAGCAATAAGGTAATATTTACAGTAATATTTATAGCGACAATAAAAATACATCAACTGTGAAAATTTCCACTGTCTAACTATCACGGTTCACGAGATACCGCATGGTCAAAGACGGACAGAGGGACAAACAGACAATCAGCGAAGTCTAAGTAATAAGCTCCCATTTTAGCTTTTGGATACGGAACCCTAAAAGTTTAAACTTCCTGATAAATCTGTCTGTGTACGAATTTTACTCTATCCACTACCATCTACAAAACGAAATTTCCCAAATAAATGACTATCAAAAACGAATGAAAACCCGAATTCTTTTACTAACTACATATATAAACAAAATTTAATAGACAATCTTTCGATAAATTCAAAAGAAAAACTTAAAAAAATCCATTTCCAAAGTAAAAATCAAATACTGAAACAAAAATCACTCTCACTCGTAGTAGTTGCACAACTCTAAACGATCAATAGTTTGTCATTTCGCTGGCAAACATTTCATAGAGTAGGCTGTCACGCCGCCACGACCAGCGGGACATTGTCCTGCGCACTTTGTTCGTGAATATGAACGTGCCGCACTAACAGTCCCAATACTTTTAGGCATCAGGTGTAACTTTTTAAATCGTGTAAGTAAATGAATATAAATTTTGAACCTTATACTATTAAAAAGGGTTTTCCTTTTATCGCGTAATACAATTTACTGGAAAACCTTTTTGCTGGGTATATATTTTTTCCTAAGCAAACTGTATGTATATTGTATACATATATGTACATTAACATTATAAAGTTTACCTATCCATTAATATTATAACTTACTTTATAACTTTGGTTTGAATTTAAAAAATCTTTATATATTCTTGTTTTTGTCATTACATTTGACTGCGCCACGGCACTGAACTCATATGTATTCGATAATCCATTTATAGTATCAGGCTGTATAGGTATAGCTATATTACATCACATTAGTTGTTCGAGGTATCCCACTGTGACTGCGGTCAGTCACCTCTCGTGCTTAGAACCATGTGTCATACACAACTCTTAGTTATTATCGTTTGACCGTGCAGATGAAGCCGCTGATAATGCTAATAAGCTAGTTTTGTTTTTATAAATTAGGGAAATGTATAGTTTTATACGAATACTTTACTATTATAGGACTACTAAATAAAAAATTGACTTCAACTACTCAGCCCGCAATGCCACCAAAATTCGACGGCAAGTGTGGAGTGTCTTAACACTGTGCCTACCCTGCAGCAACCGTAATTATATCTAATTCTCACACAAATACACAACTTAACAGTCAACAGATGGCATTACAAACATTTTGTCAGCTTTTGTTCAAAATAACTTGTCAAGAAAAGCGCATTTAACTTGTGAAGTAATTATCGTAATGGTAATAATTAAAAACAGATGTTATTCTTTTTGTAATATTTTATTGAGTTTCACGCTGTATCCCGCAAAATAACAGGATAGACAGAGGAAACCTAACCTAGTGTTAAGACACTCCGTTGCCCACTTTCCGCCGAATTTTCGAGGCATTGCGTGTTAAGTGGCAGAACTCAATTCGCACTTTACCTCGTTACCAGAACGAAGAAATGAAAATATTAATAAATAATAATTCATTTCCTTGAGTGGAAATTGAAGTCGAAACTACAATCGTCGTTTTTACACTCACATGTTTGTGCCACTGCGCCACGAAGGTCCCAAATGTTAATTATTTATTTGTATGGTTTACATAATGGTTTGGAGCAAGTGTTTACATTAAACGTCGTGAGTACTGAAAATGTGATGTAAGCTTTCAGGTTGTCTCTCAACGTTGGATTATATATAAGCTTTAGCGAAAACAGGTGAACAATTGTTCGTTTTGTTTACCAAATATTTGAATCTTAAATATCGTTGAATCTTTTATAACTTGAAACATGTTTGAAAATTTCATCTTTTCCTATCTTAGCATTATATGGTAGTTTATTAAGAATTAAGGGAAAAGTTGTAGATTGCTACCAATTTATTATAGATACGTAGTCGTATCTATAATAATTCCACCATTCAACGTAAATTGAAAATCCTACTAGATTCCTTCTACCTATCATGCTATATGCCGGACACAATATGAAACTAATAAAATAATATAAAATGACAAAGCCAAGCCAGTAATATAAAATGCATTAAGTCAAGGCATAAACGTGCGACTGTAAACGCGGCCGGTTGTGTGTTTAATTCCCACTCGGCGGAATGAAATATTTAATATTTTAGTTTCCTGCTCGAGTAAGGCGCGGTGTTGAGTTCCACCATTCAACACGCAATGCTTCCAGAAAAGAAAGCCTGCCTTTCCGGCAGAAAGTGGAAAACGGAATGCTTTAACACTAGGTTCCGTCTGCCTACCCTACTACGTACGATACAGCAAGTAGCCTAAAAAGATGAAAAGACTAAAAAACAATCAACAAAGACTACGATGATATAGAACAGTAATACGATATACAAGTCACGTCACGTCATGACGCGCCGAGATCCTAATCAGGCGGCTGACGAGGCACGTGCTACGGAAAGCTCACTACTACAGATTGTACTCACATACAACATTACACAACCCTACCGTGCCATTAGATAGCTTGTCTGTGTAATCCTTTATGGGTGTCTTCAATGTTCTTTTTGTATCTCTATCTGTATTTATAGATTTTCAAAAATTTCAAACAATTTTTTTTCAGCTTTGCGCTGTATCCAGTATATAACAGAGTAGGAAGGAAAAAAATGTTAAAACTCTCCGTTTTTTCCGCCAATTTTTTAAAACATAGTGTGTTGAGTGGCGGAAATCAACGCCGTTTACCATTGTCTTCCCTTGGTACCAGGGAGGAAAAATTAAAATATTATTATAAAAAAAAATCAGGCACAGTGTGACTGTAAAACCGACTAGTTGTGGGTTCGATCCCCCCCACTCGAGGAAATGAAATATTTATTTACTTTTATATTTTCATTTGTAAGCTTTGGTGTCGAGGCAAAGTGTGACGTTAAGTTCCGCCAGTCAACACGTAATGCCTCCAGAACTCGGCGAAAAGTGGGGAACGGAGTATCTTAACACTAGGTTTCCTCTGCCTACCCTGCTGTGTGCGGGATACAGCGTGAAGCTGATTTAATTCATTCCTCCGAGTGGAAATCGAACGCCGAGAACGCGCAATCGTCGCGCTTACAGTTAAGTGTTTGTATCCCTGCGCCATAGCGACCTATCGCTCTTCATAATTAATTCTAATCGATTATACTGTTGTACTGTTTACTTACTAGTGATAATGCACAGTTAAAATTACGCGGCGTAGAATGGTGAAATTCAGCATGAAGTAGTATTGAGGAATGTAATGCACGTGGAGTGTGCACTATGTTATAAGATGGGATTTCTCAATATTTTAAACATTACAAAAAAAACTGACTCTGAAGTCGAAGATTTTGACTGACTGCAAAAAGCTAGGTGCTATTAATACGACTGTATATTTTTTTATGTGCGTTGGTTATTCAGATAATTAGGAACTGATTGTGTTAGTTTACTTTTGGCGCGGTAGTTCATGTTTTAAAGATACTATGGACATTTATATGTCAGTTAAACAACAAGTTAATGTGAAAAAAAATTGTGAAAGAAAATATATTTGTATTTGAGGTAGGGGCATAAGGGTGCGGTTGTAAACGCGTCGGTTGCAGCATCAATTTCCACTCGGGAATGAAATATTTCATATTTTATTTCGCTCGCTCTGGTTCCCAGGTTCACTCTGCCTACACTGCTAATTGCGGAATACAGCGTGAGTGCACTTTAAAGAACAATTTGGCACCTATCCCTAAGAAATATCTGTTTTAGTTACTAACATATCGATGGCTCCTAAGTATAAGGGCCAAAGCGCGAAATCACAACTTTACAGGAGAGGCTTCCAAAGTTTAAATTTGCTATAATTTTATGTTGGTACATCCGAAGAAAATGAAACTTTGCTTATCAGCTAAGACAACTATCCTCTATATATATACCGTAGTATTTTATTTATATTTATCCTAGTATTTTTTTTACTGCACAATGGCCCTTATACGTTAGTTTTTGTTATATTTATTGTTCTCTAAAAACACTTTAAAAAGGCCAATGTACCACATTGGCTGTTTTACGCGTATTATGCTAAATAATAATATATCATATTTTTTTCATATTTTAGTTATAAAATTGATTAATAATGAGACAAAGATAATAACTGATAATTACGAATGATAGTAAGTTAGGTATTGTGGTAACTATGTCACATAGAGACTTATACGTTATACGATTTGGTGACATGATAACTGAATTTTCAGTTAGATCCTTTAAGTAATAGAAAAAAGTCGTGTTTACATATTGTTTTAAAAAATAATTAGCCCCAAAAATGTTTATTATTAGGCCCTCTATATGAATGTATTGTATTTCTTAAAGAAAAGCTTAATTGAATGTTGAATTTTAGTAAGTAACTATTCAATTTAGTAAAAATAGCTTTAATAAAAAAAAGGATTGACGTGGACATACAAAAAATAAAGTCTGTATAAAATCTATCAAAAAAATAAAGAGATAAAATCCCTTATTGTCTTTATTTGACACGATATAATTAGAGGCGATTAAAATATCTTATTATATCATATCAGCTTCACGCTGTATCCCGCACACAGCAGGGTAGGCAGAGGAAACTTAGTGTTAAGACACGCCGTTCCCCACTTTCTGCTGAATTCTGGAGGCATTGCGTGTTGAGTGGCAGAACTCAACGCCGCGCTTAACCTCGACACCAGAGCGAAGAAATGGAAATATAAATTTAAGTAAATATTTCATCTCCTCGAGTGGGGATCGAACCCACAACCAGTCGGTTAATACAGTCACACCTCGTGCCGCTGCGCCACGACTGGCCTCTATCTTATTAACTGTTGTTATAACTGATGGTATAATAATTTTCGACATAAATGACACAAGTCCTTCTTCTTACAAAATTTTATCGGTAGCACCTGGTTATAACAGCAATAACCATTTCAACAATTTGTCTTCTTGTTCGTACTGGCTGATCTAAGATTTTAATGTGACTTTTAATACAAATCTTTTTATATTATAAAACGTAAATGTTTTGTATTAGGTCCCTCTATAATTTTCAACTGATAGCAAAACAAATCAAACATACAAATACATATATCCTGCTGGGTTTTTATGTCTGATTAAATCGGCAATTTTCATTTTTAGTTTAAACAGAATCTCTTTGATTTCATAAATTATGTATCTAATTGTAATATAGTAGCTGTAACGACTCCGTTTTGTTTAAGATCATCGAATCAAGAAGCTACAGTTTGAAGTTCTCTCAATGGTGGTAAACGAGGTGGCCTTCATATAGTACTGTCTTTAGAAAATAATGTTTTTGTTTATATTAAGATAAGATGCTTATCGCTTACATTAATAAAATCTTGCTTTTGGCCACTACAGTTACAAAATACACAAAATACAAAATCTGAAATCGTCACACCCTTCTTTAGTTTTTAATTCTATCGCTGGCTATTTCGTTTGATTTTGAACTAGATTAGACTATTATAGGTTTACTGACTGAAGTATTTATTATTGTTGGCCCACAGCTAATGATATTAATAAATATCTTCTTGCATCCAGTAGCCTGTATTTTGATTTTATTATAGGTAAGAAACAAATTATACGTGTCTATTATTATATGATACACATAACATACATGAATAAATTGTTTCGTTTAAATTAGTTCATCATCATCCTTTTGTAACAAAATCAAACACCACGAGGCTTTTACAGAACTTATAATTCTTCCAGAGTAAAATACTGTTAAGCTTGTACAATGTCTATCTTAAATTCTAATACAATATATTATTCTAAAGGACCTCTTTCTTCTTCCGCTTCAAGTCTAAATTGCGAATATTAAAACTTATAAATATAAAATCATTACACTTTGTAATAGTTATTTTTGATAATTACTACATATTTTTCATTATATATTTTCTCAGTTTTATGTTGCATTCCGTATGAAGCAGGATAGGCAGAGGGAGCTTAGTGCTCTGCTTTCCACTTTCCGCCCATTGTGCACTGAGTGGCGGAACTCAATACCACAATTTTCCTTGAGCGAAGAAGTGAAAATATTTTATATCCTCGCAGGAGAATAGAACCCTAGTAGAAATAGTCGTTTTCACAGACACATGCTTATGGTCCTTTACCAAGACACAGTTATCAATAAATTCATATTGCTTAGAATAATGACCAATGATCTAAAACTTATGAAGTGTATAACGCCTCGTGTCTTCATCAAATTATTCAAATACTTTAATGTAAATGACCTCTAACAATTTTCTAAATTTTGTTTGCTCTGTATTATTAAGTCTTATTAGTTTTGAATCTATTCATTCATCCACTGTCACGTTTCTTGGTAAGTTTTTTTCCCGGAACTTAAGGCAGTAGATATGTTACTTGATTAGTGATTATTATTAGAAATACGCATATTAATAGTTTATTTTTGTAATGTATAATATTGATTGTCTTAGTAGAGTCACTCCGAAACCTTTAATCAAAATTAAAATGCAATTAACAAGCTTATTACTGGCTTTAAATAGCAAAGGGGACAGTAAAATATATATAGTATATAATCTGGGCAATTATTAAATAAAAGTAACGCCCAAATAACTAAAAATTGAAAAAATATTTTATGGCCTAAGTGTATTTTTTCTCAATAAGACACGTACATGGGCCAATTTACCACTTTGGCCGTTCTATCTCATAACTCGTGAAAAAGAGACGTTTTTTGTTATCTATCTAATGATGAACGTAATAAAAACAATACTAAGCTTTTGCAGTCAACACAGCCCAATCATTGTTCTATTTAGCGTATAAGTATCAAACTGGCTGATTGGCCCCAAAAATAAAGAAATGTGTAGAAATTCCCCGCGTAGAAGTCTCAAATGACTATTTGGCCCTTGTACGTTTAAATGAGTGCTACATAGGCCGTTATATTCTAACAAAAAGTCCTGTTTCTATGCAGAAATTTCTATTTTTTAATAGCTGACCTGATAAATTATATCGATAGAATGCGTTTGGCATAAAAAAGTGAAAATTGCCAA
>JAATLQ010035878.1:0-32968 GCA_013421005.1 Heliconius erato x Heliconius himera | reverse complement strand
ATACAATTAAATATGAAAAAATAAATAAAGAGCTTATCAAAAACAGCTGTTCACTTATTTACGCCTACCCACCGTATCGTCCGTATTTATATATATAATAGAAATATAAATCATTGGAAAGAAAAAGAGAGAAACACAATTATATTGCATTTTTTCTTTTTTTTCGTACTTGAAATGTATTAGTAAATTTACATACAATTCATTTGTTTTTAATGTAACATTAAGTTTAATTCATAAAATATATTTGTATTTTTTTATATACAAAGTCTTGATTAAGTTCTCTTGAGAAATATATCTACTGTAAATGAAGGTAACGTACCTACGTGTCAATGATTAAAATATATTGACATCACCACGTGATCCATTTAAACACAATATAAACTTTTATAAACTATGAACTCACAATCAGTATTTACTTTTCAAATACATATACTTTTTATAGTAGACATCGCTATTTGAGCTAGTCCCGACAAATATACCTACTTTATTATTTTTTTTAATGTCACCAACGTTGACGTTTAAAATAATAATTATTATAGATTAAAAAACTATTAATTGTACTTATTTTTTCAGCTTCACGTTGTATCCCTCACACAGCAGCACACAGCAGGGTATGGAGAGGGAATAGCGTTAAGACACTCCGTTCCCTACTTTCCGCGGAATTCTTTAGGCTTTGCGTGCTAAGTAGGGGAACTCAACGCCGCACTTTGTCTCGCCACCTAAGCGAAGAAATTGAAATATAAATTTAAATAAATATCTCATTTCCTCGAGTGGGAATCGAACTCACAACCAGTTTACAGACACAATTAGTGACCCTGCGCGACGACCGGCCTCAATTTACTTTCTTCTTTTAAATTGTAGTTAAATAAAATAATCGTAATTTGATTGTGTCAGATTTTTATTAACCGATTTTTGTAAAAGGACGAGCTTATCAATTCGACTGTATTTTTTATATTTGTTACCTCAGAACTTTTGACTGAGTGAACCGATTTAGATGATTCGTACTCTATTTGAAAGCTAGTGCGTCCTGTGTAGCCCTATTTTAATTTAGTTCATTTTTGGCAATGGTATCTATGAGAAAATCACATAAGTCTCAAATTTGCATTAGGTATCTGTGCGACAAATGGACGAATAACTCAATATCAACTTAACCAATTTTAATAATTCTTTTTTTATTGGAAAGGGTAGTTTGGTGAAAGTTTGGTTAAGTTCAGAGTATGAGATCCAGTTGAAATTGAAAAAGTCGATGTTTTTATAAAAATATATAATGATTTTATTTTTTTTTACTAAAATTTCTGTATACGAAAACTATATACTTTAAATTATTTTAGGCTTTAAACTATTACCATGCCAAAATTCATTAACTTACATTCAGTAACTATCGGTATTTTAAGTTTTTCAAATTTTTCGATTTTTATTTGTTTTAAAGAAAAATGTCCTGAAATTCGAGATGAAGCCCAAAAAAAATGTACCTTGAGACACTAGGCTAATACCATGCAAAAAATCATAAATTTTTGCCTGGTAGTTTTTGCGTGATTGACGAACAAATAAACAGACAGACAGACAAGAATTCTGCTGAGTGGTTTTTTAAGTTCTATAAACAATATATTAACCGACCTAATTATTATTTTTTTATATCTTTCATGTACACAATCGACTTTTCTATCCTTTTATTATATACTAGCGACCCGCTCGCGGCTTCGCCCGCTTATACCACAGAATTATTTACTTAACACACTGAATTATGTTCGTGTTTTGATATACCTATTATGTATGTTTGCAGCACAATGAAGATTTTTTATGAGAAAGTTATTAAAACTTTACGTCGCATTTTTGTACCTCCCGTAAGAATCTTCAATTGAATGTTTG
This sequence comes from Heliconius erato x Heliconius himera, assembly GCA_013421005.1. NCBI lineage: Eukaryota > Metazoa > Arthropoda > Insecta > Lepidoptera > Nymphalidae > Heliconius > Heliconius erato x Heliconius himera. The sequence continues at coordinate 31,099 of JAATLQ010035878.1, read as the reverse complement.
AAATAAAAACATAACTTATCGATATTTATCCTAACTCATCGGTGTCTGTACATAGAAGATATTACAATTAACGATGTAATAAAACTTGGTCAGTTGGTCTGTTTGTCTGTGCGTTTCTTCACGATAATCTCAGAAACTGCTTAACCGATTTAAATACTTTTTTGTTTGTATTTTGGCAAACTGCTCTTAAATATTGAGTATTAGTTTTATTTTAATCAGCTTCACGCTGTATCCCGCACACAGCAGGTTAGGCAGAGGGAACCTAGTGTTAAGACACTCCAGTCCCCACTTTCTGCCGAATTCTGAAGGCATTGCGTGTTGAGTGGCAGAACTCAACGCTGTGCTTAACCTCGACACCAGAGCGACGAAATGGAAATATAAATTTAAGTAAATATTTCATCTCCTCGAGTAGGGATCGAACCCACAACCAGTTGGTTTTACAGTCACACTTCGTGCCGCTGCGCCACGACTGGCCTCAACTGGACTGGACTTTATTTTAATCGGTTCACACAAAGTTAAAACCAGATCCACGCTTTATCCCACCTTTAGCAGGGCAACTTAGCGTTAAGACATTGCGTACAATGTGTGACTGATGTGCGAAATGAAAATATTATTAAATTATAATTCAATCCTCCAAGTGGGGATCGGGCCCGCACCAGTCGCGTTACAGCCACAACTTTGTGCCCCTGTGCCGCGACAGCCTTTAACAAAGAAGAGAAGAGAAGCATCAGCGCTCCATTTACGGAAACAGCATATAGGGTAAAATATTTTAAAGAAATTAAGCAAGATACATCAACAGTGAAGACGTAGGTTTTTTTGTTCATTTCACGATGTTTATTCATATCTATATTTCGTGTGACGCGGTTACGCATAGATACCAATAACGTAAACACATACTACTACCAAAATACTACTAAAATCTTTAGAACTTTGAACTTTGCCGCCAATATCTACTTTTTTATTATTGGATTTTTTATAGAGTAGTTAAAACTGTGGTTTCATTTAAAATGGTGCTGACAAAAAAACTCTGTATAATTGAGCATATTTAATATTTATAGTATTTTTTTGGTTAATATATACCAATAGTTACTACAACACTTGCGAAGAAAGCATATTTTAGGCAATTTTTAATTCTTATACCTTTTGAAAAACTACCAATATTCTTATAATTAATAAATTATTTTTTCAAATTAACAAATAGGTAATTATTTTTTCATCATAATGGCGGGAAAGTATTCAAAATGTTCAAAATTACACTATAATACCTAATAGTATTGACATTGTAGTGTTGATAGTAATTGAAAATAGTTATGCTACAGGAGGATACCTAGATATGCACTGTTTCAACCTGTTTTTATGATATAATATAGAATAATATATTCTATAGAGCAGGGGTTCCCAACCTTTTCTTGAACAAGGATCACTTTTATATCATTCTTGGTAGCAGGGACCACTATTTATATAGGTATAATAAAAATTAACTGTGACTATTAAACAGAAACTTCGCCTCACCATCTCCAGTCATAAAATTAAAATCGTTCGCGGACCATATTTAGGCTTCTGCGGACCACTGGTGGTCCGCGGACCACGGGTTGGGAACCACTGCTATAGAGGATCACACATTCTTTTTATAAAAAAAAATAAATCAGCTTCACGCTGTATCCCGCACACAGCAGGGTAGGCAGAGGTAACCTAGTATTAAGACACTCCGTTCCCCACTTTCTGCCGAATTCTGGAGGCATTGCGTGTTGAGTGGCAGAACTCAACGCCGCGCTTAACCTCGACACCAGAGCGAAGAAATGGAAATATAAATTTAAGTAAATATTTCATCTCCTCGAGTGGGGATCGAACCCACAACCAGTCGATTTTACAGTCACACTTCGTGCCGCTGCGCCACGACTGGCCTCAATTATTTTTATTCTTTAACTATAACACGTAAATACATTTTTTAGAGGTTACTTTGTACTAAGATGGCATGGCTCTGTTCCCGCATTTACGTCCCTGATATATCGATATAAATACTAGAAATATAAAATATTGGAAAAAAAGGAGAACAAACGCAATTATATTGCATTTTTTCTTTTTTTCATACTTGAAACGTATCTATTAATAAATTTACATACAATTCATTTGTTTTGAATATAGCATTAAGTTTAGTCAGCTTCACGCTATTTTAACAGATGACATTAATATATTTGATACTTCCTTAACATGATTATTTAATGTATTTCTTATATATAAAGTCTTGAGAAAGTTCTCTTGAGAAATATATCTACTGTAAATGAATGCAACGTATATATAACGCCAATGATTAAAATGTGTTGACATCACCGCGTCATCTAAACACAATATAAAGTTTTATAAACTATGAACTCACAATCAGAATTTACTTTCCAAATACATATACAGACTTACGCGGACTTACGCGGTAGGTGGGACCGAGCGATTGCCGTGTAAGTCGAATTCGCGTAAATCGGGGTTCAACTTTGCATATAAAGTTTCTTTAATCAGGACCAGAGTTTAAAAAAAAACATAATTTAGAAGAAAAATATTTAATAAAGTGTAGGATAATAAAAAAATTACATTGTTATGAATAAAGTAACCTAAACCAGAGTTATTTTGTTGTCGAAGGCTTCATATATTCTAACAATATTGCCTGCCGAGTTAAATTTTTCTTCTTTTCCAATTCACAAATTTTCATTTTTACTTCAAAGTCTTTAATTATATTTAGTTTACACTCCAAAGACAGTGTTTTTCTTTTCTTGTTATGCTCAAATGACTCATTTTTCGTTCTTTTAGACGACATAATTAGAGATTATAAATAAAACGCACTGCGCACGTAAAACAATTTCACGCGGAACATGTTTAAACCTGTCGCAAACTGAACACTGAGTCGGCAGAGCGAGAGAGCCGATGCACGGCAATCAAAATGAAAAACCGCGTTTGACCTAGTCCCGAAAAATTAACCTACTTTATTATTTTTGTTAATGTCACCAACGTTGACGTTTAAAATAATAATTATGGTAGACTAAACAACTATTAATTGTACTTCTTTTTTCAGCTTCACGATGTATCCCGCACACAGCAGGGTAGGCAGAGGGAACCTAGTGTTAAGACACTCTGTTCCCTACTTTACGCGGAATTCTGTAGGCATTGCGTGCTAAGTAGTGAAACTCAACGCCGCACTTTGCCTCGACACCAGAGCGATGAAATGGAAATATAAATTTAAATAAATATTTAATTTCCTCAAGTGCGAATAGAACCCACAACCAGTTTACACTTTGTGCCTCTGTGCCACGAACGGCCTCAATTTACTTTCTTCTTTTAAATTGTGGTTAAATACAATAATCGTAATTTAATTAATGTCAAATTTCTATTAACCGAATTCTTAAAAGAGGAGGTCATCAATTCAACTGTATTTTTTATACTTGTTACCTCAGAATTTTTGACTGTATGAACCGATTTTGATGATTCTTTTTTTATTTGGAAGCTAGTGCGTCTCGTATAGTCCTATTTTAATTTAGTTCATTTTCGACAATGGTATCTATGACAAAATCATATAAATCTCAAATTTACATTAAGTATGTGCGCGACAAATAACGAATAACTCAATGTCAACTCAACCGATTTTAATGATTCTTTTTTTATTAGAAAGGGTACACATAAAGGGTAGTTTGGTGAAAGTTTGGTTAAGTTCAGAGTATCAAATCCTATTGAAATTGAAGAAGTCGATTTTTTTTATTAAAAAATATAATTATGTAATTTTTTCTGATAAAATTTCTTTGTACTCTATGATAAAAACTATTCTATAAGTTGAATTAGGCTTTGAACTATAACCATGCTAAAAATAATTTAATTTCATACAGTAGTTATCGGTATTTTAAGTAATTTACATTTTTCAGTTTTTATTTTTTTTTAAATAAAACTATAATGAAATTCGGAATGAAACCCAAAAAAAATGTACCTTGAGACCCTAAGTTACTACCATGAAAAAATTCATCAATTCTGTCCAATAATTTTTTGATGACGAACAAACAATCCGACAGACAGACAGGCAGACAAGAATTCTGTTGAGTGGTTTTTTAGGTTCTATAATCAACATATTAACCGACCTAATTTTTATTTTTTTTACATCTTCAATGTACAGAATTGACTTTTCTATCCTTTTATTATATATAGAGAAGAGATTATAGAAATATAGATAATATAAATATAGATAGATGAAATGAACTATTAACATAAGTTTGTAATGTTTTATTTTTATGGAGTGCCTACTAAAGAAAAAACGGTAGGGTGATTGGGGTGGAAAGGGTATTATAAGTTCACACTCATTAGCATATCTTTCTGTGCCTGAACTTTAATTTTGAACAGATTTTTTCATATAAATATTGTTTATGTGGTTTGTGGTGCGCACGGCCCGCTCGGCTCTCCCTCTTGCTACGCCCATGTTCACATTTCGTGACAAAATTTATTAAAGTAGGTCCACGGGTAGTGCCCTATAGGTTTTAGCTACACGGCGAATTTCATACAGAAAGCAAAATTCGTACCTTTTGATTGCGTTGATTTAGAAGCTTGATTTTTTTTCTATGCTTCAAGGGACCGTAGGTCTGAATTAATTTCAACTTGATACCTTCACGCGATCATGAGACAAATAGTCTTGTCAGACATACTCCATAAGGGTTCCATTGTTACCCGTTGAAGTACGGAACCCTAAAAAAATACTTACCACCCACACGTTGCTCACAACTATCGTGACCTAATTCCAAATGATGGAATCGGATATTATAGCGAATTACAAAACATATTGCAGTAGCTATATAATTATATAACATTCAATCTACAATTTAACGTTTCCACAAATTCGTTTAAAATTTAGCACAAATTATAGTTTCGTAATAGCAAAACACATAGCATGCCAAAGTATAATGATGAAAATGACATATTTTACATAATTCAAAATATTAATGCAGTTTCTTAGTGGCGTTCTTTTAAGGGAATAATAAAAATTAAATATAAATAGAAAACAAAACAATTACTTAGTCACTTTCTTTTTCGTTACCTATTTTAAGACTTGTCTTATGAGGTTTAGGCTATTTTTTATTCGATAAATAATTTATTCTCGGGCTCTTTCTTACCTCCGAGCAATATATATATTTATTTGAAACATGATTAATATAAAAGAGGCCAGTGGTGGCGCAGTGGCACGAGGTGTGACTGTAAAACCGACTGGTTGTGGGTTCGATCCCCACTCGAGGAGATGAAATATTTACTTAAATTTATATTTCCATTTCTTCGCTCTGGTGTCGAGGTTAAGCGCGGCGTTGAGTTCTGCCACTCAACACGCAATGCCTCCATAAATCGGCAGAAAGTGGGGAACGGAGTGTCTTAACACTAGGTTCCCTCTGCCTACCCTGCTGTGTGCGGGATACAGCGTGAAGCTGATTTATTTTTTATTTTTTATTAATATAAAACCTTATTTATACTCCACGCCGTTTGTCGCACACAGCAGGGTAGGCAGAGGGAACCTAAGATCCTAATGTCAATGCCGCGCTTTGCCTCGTTCGTTACCAGAGCGATGAAATAAGAATATTAAATGTATCATTTCCCCGAGTGAGTATCGAACCCACAACCTGTCAAAACATAGTTTTGTAAGACAAGCATACGATTTACCTACTTGAATTAGGAGCATTTGCAATAGTACCTAAAGGTAATAACTTTAGTTTAATAAATAAACATATTTAAGTTCAAAATGTTATCATAGGGTACCTAATACTTTGATAAATTACAATGAGAGGAAATACACAATATCAAGATGAATTAAGGGTGCTAAATGTAACCAACACAAATTCAAGAGAAAACACACGTTTCTCTACTTTTTATTTAGCTTCACGCTCTATACCACATATCTTAGGGTAGATAGGGGGAACCTAGTTTTAAGACGCTCGAATTCCCACTTTCAGCCAATTTTGTGCGTGTTGTGTGCGTAACGAAATCAAACACCTCTAGGCTTTTACAGAATATATATTTCTTCCAGAGTAAAATACTATTAAGCTTGTACAATGTCTATTTTAAATTCTAATACAATATGTTATTCTAGAGGACCTTTTTCTTCTTCCGCTCCAAGTCTAAAAGTATATCTCGAATTTTCCGACCACATAAAGCGTCATTTTATTAATGTTCTCTGGTGACAGTTCTATAAATTTATTATAATTTAACATCTTTTTATTAAACAAAGAGGTTGATTTAGATTTTTATAATAAATTATTGCGAATATTAAAACTTAAAAATATAAAATCATTACATGTGTCAGACTGGTACAGAGCGAAGAAAAATAATAATAATTTATTACCCCGATTGGAAAACGAACTCACATCCGTCGCTCTTACAATCACAAGCTTGTGGCACAGCGCCACTATAACCCCTATTTCTCATTTAAAATTTATACAACTCAACTGCACTGTAGATTCTTTAATAAAATATGTACCTATAATCAGGCACATATCAAAATTTAAGTATATAAGGCATTTTCATTGTCCTCTGTATCGCAAACATTTTGAAAACAATTACAGTTAACGCCCTACAATGTTACCATCTAGGGTTATTACTGATTTATTTCGTTACCAAGCCATTAGCAGTGTAATTGTTTTAACCTGTTGGCCTAATTTTGGTAAGAATGTTATATTTTTATATAGAAAGTAAAATATAGATGGTAATATATATTTTTATAAATGATACACCGCCGTTTGAAAGTAGACTATACTTAGGTACAGGTTCCGTTTATATTCAAGATTCAAAAAAGAAGAAAATATTTCTAAGTTAGATTGAATTATTCCTTGAAAAGAAATACAATTTTGATGGTCAAAGACACTGACAAATTGTCCGTAGACAGAATAATTAAAAAAAAAAACAACTTAATATTTATTACCCACGATTTAATAGATATCTATATATATAAAAGGACTTGTGCTGACTGACTGAGGTAAGACGCACGCAGAGCCGTAACCGCTGATGGTAGAAACGTGAAATTTGGGCAGATGTTTATTTTCATATTCTGGACATCCACTAAGAAGGGAATTTGAAAAATTTTAACCCTAAAGGGATGAAATAGGGGTTGAAAGATTGTATGGAAAAAAAATTTCATCTGTACCGATTTTTATAAAATTTGAAATTCAGACTTAAAAATATTTAATTGAACACGTGTTTCATGGTTTTTAAGAATTCACCCCCTAAGGGTTCAAATAAGGGGTTGAAAGTTTATATGGAAAAATCTTTAAATTGCCACCGATTTTTATATAAATTTAAATTCAGACTGTTAAAAATATTTTATTGAACATGTGTTTGGTGGTTTTTTTAGAATTCACTCCTAATAAGCGGGCGAAGCCGCGCGCGCCCACTAGTTTATATATACTTTTTTTAACAGATCGTGTCCAATTCATCCGGGAAATTAACAAATATGACATACTTGTAACGTTTTCCTGTGATCCGGCTGTTCTTGATGTAATTGATCCGTATAAGCTGCAAGGAGTTTTGTATATACCATCACCGAAAATCTTGGAACATAAAGTAGGTTTTTTTTTGTTTCATTATAACGATATGATCGTAAAATATTTAAATAGTCTACAATGTTGTTTTTAATAGGTAAACATGTAAATCATGTACACCACTGGAGGCCAATCTTTCTCCTCTCACTCCTGTTAGATAAAAGTTTCTATATTTTTTTTTTTATTACAGAGCAATTGGTCATTCTGTTAATTTTAGATTAAGTAAAAGTTGATTTGATCGTCTGTTATTCTGTTATTTTATTTTTGCAGATTAAACATAAATATTTCTCAAATTGGTACAAATGGACAGTATTAAGCAATACCATACCACATTTTATGCAGAACGTCCGATACGATGCTGATATTTTACTATTGAAGCCTTTATCTAGAAATAACAATAGTAATTATGTATTTATTGCTTTTATATAACTTTTAACTTACTTATTATTTAAAAAGAAAAGAAAAATATGTGAGTTGTTTAAGAAAAAATATGCAATTTTAATTTGATATAGATACAGAAAGTTCATATTTAAATAAAAGTTCGTTTTATAGATTATTCTATGTAACATATATGTATATATTTCAATAATGTAATTTAAAAAATAATAGAAACCGCTGCGGCGGCGCAGTGTCTGATCGTAGACGGTTCATTTCCGATCAGGGAATTAATTATTTTGCATTGAGTTCCGACATCCGACGTTAAAAGTGGACGTAGAAAATGGAGAACGGAGTGTCTATCTATACACTAGATTGCCTCTGCTCTGTTGAAGCTAAAATATTAAAAAACTAAGGCCTTCGTGGCCCAGGCGCACAAGAGTGTGATTGTAACGCGACGGTTCTGGGTTCGATCCCCAATCGAGGAAATTAAATATTTATTTAATTTTATATTTCTATTTCCTTGCTCTCATGTCGAGGCAAAGAGCGACGTTGAGTTCCGCCATTCAACACGCAATGCCTCCAAAAACGGAGTGTCTGCCTACCCTGCTCTGTGTGCGGGATACAGCATGAAGCTGATTTTGATTCTAAATAAAAATATACAGATAAAGATAATAAAAAAAAAAATAGAAAAGGACACTCATTATCGTTTTGATTTAATTTTTTTGATTATTTTTTTTCATTATCTTCATCTATATATTAAATAATCAATTATGTATTTATTTATATGTTTATGAATTTTCTGTTCTGTTTGTTTCCCTTATAAAACTAAATAAATAAACTGAACTTTGTAGGTTTCAAAACAGAAGACATTTTCATTTACGATGTCTACACACACCCAAGAGATGGCGCTAGTGTCTCTCTTTGGGCCCATTGGGACTTACACGCTCGTCTCCAAGTATTATTTAATAAAAAACGAATTGATAGGCGGCGTAATTTAGCAAAATATCCTTTGAAAATTGCAGCGCCGGTAAGTTATTATTAACTTATTTTAGAACAAAACTTCACGCTGCATATCGCACATCGCAGGGTAGGCAGAGGGAACCTAGCGTTACAACACTCCGTTCCCCTCGTCGCGCTTTGATTCGAAACCAGAACGAACAAATGAAAATATACATTTAAATAAATATTTCATTTCCGCAAGTGGGGATCGAATCCACAACCAGTCGCTTTTACAGCCACACATTTATATCCCTGCGCCAAATTTTATTCATTAAAGTAACTTTTTAAAAAATATTTAAAAATGCAGTTTGAAAGACTGTTTTATTTGCAATGGTTGAGAAATTCAGTACATTTTATTTTACTACAATATAATTAATTATATGTTCATAAAAATATTAAAACCCAAATAAAAGTTAATATTACTAAAGAAACATTGGTAAAGAAAGAAAGAGAAAAAAGAATAGTAAAAACCAAGGAGAGCGTATTAATTTGTCAGGTGTGGGGTTCGAACCCACGCTCCCTCTCGGGAACCAGAGCTTAAATCTGGCGCCTTAGACCACTCGGCCAACCTGACGATGTACCAATGGTTAAAAGATTAATATGTTTCAATTATTTATACAATGTTTAACAAACAATAGGTACAGTTTTTTCATATCTATATATATAAAAGGGCATGTATCTGACTGACTGAGGTAAGACGCACAGCCGTAACCGCTGTGCGTAGAAACGTGAAATTCGGACAGATGATTTTCATAATCTGGACATCCACTAAGAGATTTTGAAAAATTTTACCCCTAAAGGGATAAAATAGGGGTTTTCAACGTGTTTATATGGAAAAATCTTTAAATCGCCACCGATTTTTATAAAAATTTAAATTCAGACTGTTAAAAATATTATATTGAACACGTGTTTCGTAGTGTTTTTAAAATGCACCCCTAAGCAAATTGGCGGCCGAAGCTGCGCGCGCCCACTAATCTAATATAAAATATTGTATTTTTATTTTTTTTGATTACGTACCTCAAAACAAAACTCTTATTAACCACGACAAGAACGTATTGCTTAGTGTTTTTTGCTTAGCTTCTAGCTTAATACTTTTCTAGAGGCACGGGTTTCCCGCTAAGATCAAATTATTGAACGTTTTCTAGGATAAGTACAAATATTATAATAATATGATTTTATAGATACGTAATATAAAAAATATTTGACTGCATAAAACTAAAAAGTAAAAACAAGCCCAATAGTTTATTAATTAACAGTGGGGACCTCTTTAAATTATACGGGGTTCCTGGTAAAGATTTTATTGATTGAAGAATTACTTATAAGTCCCGACTGTTAATCCTATTAAACTATTGGGTTTATTTTTTCTTTTTAGTTTTATGCAGTCGGAGTTTTTTTATATATATTTTGTATTTTTCATGTTTTTTGTTAGGATTCATTAGCATTATGACATGAAAACATAAAAAATATAAATAAATAAAATATTAATAAATATATAAAAATATAATCGTGATATACCAGTTTAAATCCTTGTATTGAGCTCTTGAATTTGATACCCATATTGTGGTATTCGTAAAACTTTTTTTAACTAATATTTTTTAACGTCAACTATCTAAAAACACTTGGGCTGGCAAGACGAATCTAACAATACCTTAATTATGTAAATTCGTTTAGCGGCTCTAGAGATATGAGGTAATAAAGAATATTACATACATACATACGCGCGAAAAACATGACCCTCCCTTAGTAGTCGGGAAAAACTAAGTTATTATATTAGGTAGTGGGACTTATTCGTAATTCTTAACGTGGGGCCAGTTGTGGCGCAGTCAAGTGTGTGACTGTAAACGCGACTCGAAGAAATGTAATATTTATTTAAATTTATATTTTCATCCTTCGCTCTGGTGTCGAGGCAAAGGCAATTTAACAAGCAATACCTCCAGAAGTCGATAGAAAATGAGGAACGGAGTGTCGTAACAATAGGTTCCCTGCATGCTGGGGACCGCTTGTATGCTGGGGATACAGCGTGAAACTGATTAAATTTTTTTTTAGTTAATAATTTGTCAAAATTGTTCATAATATTTTTCAATGTTCAACAGCTGGGTTCGTATTCAAATGATTCATACAATGGTGGTTTCTTGGATTATCTAATGGACATGTCTATTCGTGAACGAGATTCTGGAGTGCGCGTCGGATACAGTTCGTCGAGCCTTATAATTGAAATGCTTAATGCTACGTTCGTATTGATATAATTATTTCTCTTATAGGCTAGTGTTGAGCCCAGTCGTTACTCATTCGTGGTGCAGGAAAGTAGGGAACGGAATGTCTTAACACTGGGTTACGTCTGCATACTCTGCTATATGCGGGATACAGCGTGAAGCTGAAAAAAAATAATAGAAAATTTAGGCACTATTTAAATTTGTCTAATAAAATATTTTGTGTGGTAATCAGTTTTACTCGTAACATAACTATTATTAAAAAATTAAATCAGTTTCACACTGTATCCCGTACACAGCAGGGTAGGCAGAGGAAACCTAGTGTTAAGACACTCCGTTCCCCACTTTCTGCCGAATTCTGAAGGCATTGTGTGTTGAGTGGCAGAACTCAACGCCGGGCTTAACCTCGACACCAGAGCGAAGAAATGGAAATATAAATTCAAATAAATATTTCATCTCCTCGTGTGGTGATCGAACACACAACCAGTCGGTTTTACAGTCACACTTTGTGCCCCTGTGCCACGACTGGCCTCATAACTATTATTAACTAAAAAAAAATACGTTTCGCCATTTTTGCCTGTGTAATATATTACGAAAAAAAATTTACCTACTATAGAAATATATTTTTTACCTAAAATTCACAAATTACCTTTATTCTTTTAATTTTCAGTGAAATACTATTACCCACTTTACTTTGGAGCACCGAAATCAATAACAGCAGCATGATATTGGAGCTAAAGTATGGAAGCTCAGAGCTGAGCGGGGGAGTGCTACGACTGTTGAAAGAAAGATTTGAAAAATTAGATTACATCATGCCTATATGGCCATTTCAGTAACTAAATCCTAATGTATATTAGACCTTTAGGTAGTTTGATGGTAGATACATAAATGTGGCATAGTGGCACAAAGGAAACAATGTCTGACTGTAAATAGTTTTCAGAGACTCCCATTTGAGGGAATTATTCCTTTTAGGGTTCCGTACCTCTTAAGGAAAAAAGGAACCCTTATAAGATTACTTTGTTGTCCGTCCGTCTGTCTGTCTATCTGTCTGTTTGTCTGTCTAGAGCTTTTATCTCAGGAACGTTTGGAGATAACGAGTTGAAATTAGACACTCAGTCTTTTAATTTCCTAAAAAAATAGTATTTCAACATTTACTTAATAAACATATGGCCATTTATATTATAAAATACTAAATTTTAGTGTCGGCTTCACATATCTGGCTGAGCGCGAAAGCAGCAGCAATATGTTCCTAGAACCATTCACAGTGAACGTACGGTGGTGTTGTCTAATTCTCTTCTTAATCTTGGCGGCAGCTCAGAAAGTGACCGCCAAAAGTGAAGAGGAGAAAGAAGGAGCGTACATTGCTACACTCGCTACCTTCTTGCAACAAGGTAATTTATTTTTTTTCGTAAAAAATCATACGTATACGTTAAAGCACATAGCCGCCCGCCGAATTCTGGAGGCATTGCGTGTCGAGTAGCGGAACCAACTTTGCTTTGACTTAAATTTCCTCAAGTGAGAATTGAACCCACAACCTGTCACGTTTACAGTCGCACACTTGTGCCCCTGTCCCACGACTGGTTTAATTAATACAACTATTAAATTTTATGATATTCCTTCAGATGCAAGTGCAGTGCCAAAAGGTATATCGGGCAGATGGAACTTCTTAGTACTGTCCATATCAGCCATGCTCATCCACGCTTATTACACTTCAGCTATTGTGTCGGCTCTTATGAGCACAGGGAGAAGCGGTCCAGACTCCCTCAGGTCTTTGGGAGACTCTAAATATTCTATAGCCTCAGAAGACTATGATTATATGCGATATTTAATGTTTGATGTACGTTGTTTTTTTTTTATTTATTTGCTTATTTTTGTCCCAAATACATTACTGAATGTAAAAACTTTATTAATAGGTAATCAGTTTTTTTTTTCATTTAAAAATACTTATTAAGAAAACGTATAAAAATATGAACGTAACGTATTTGAAGCCGCGCCTTTTTGTGAACCGTTCACGCGCTCTGACCAGCTTCAAAATTGTGAAATCTTTTTTCAATTATTTTTGTTTAACAAAATCTAAATGTTTTTTTAATTTACGTAAAATTATTCTTTACTTTTTGGTTCTTTGTTTGAAGTCGGGTGTTTTTATATTATACGTTTTCTTAATAAATTCTTTTCTTTGCTAAGTGTGGAATAACTCTTTAAAAATGTTAAAAAAAAATACTAAATTTTACAAAGTTCTTGAAGACTCAGCTAATTTGTGAACAACACAGGTAAAGACAAATCGTGACGACTTGGAGTACCTAAAGAAAAGGAAACTAACACCAAAATTTTACCAGGACATTCAAACTGGAGTAAAGCTAGTACAAACAGGGAGCACTGCATATCATACAGAGTATAATCAGCTCTATCCACATTTGAAAAGTTTTACCGATGATCAATTGTGCAAGTTGCAGTACGTAGATACTGTTCCAGAGGTACGTAGAAACAAACTAACAAAAAAAACAACTGACAAAATAATACCCCCTTTTTTATTAATCTTAATAACTAAATTTTAAAATAAATGTAATGCTATATGCAATAACCTCAGTAATTTTTTTATTACATTTTTTTTAAATTATAAAGCTTGTGATTTGCTAATGTGACATGGTTATTTATTTGATTTTAAACAATTTAATAATTATCTTTTATTGATTTATTGGCACCTAATAAAATATATAGCAACTTTTTAAAATTAAAATTAAAAATCTGCTTCACGCTATATCCCACACACAGCAGGATAGGCAGACGGAACCTAGTGTTAAGACACTCCGTTGCCCACTTACCGCCGAATTTTGAAGGCATTGCGTGTTGAGTGGCGGAACTCTACGCCGCGCTTCGCCTCGACATCAGAACGAAGAAATGATTTTTTTTAAATGTTACATTAGGTGTTATCCTGGGTAACGACAACCAAGCGTGGACAGTGGACCAACACTTTCAAAGTGGCTGGTGCTTGGCTTCAAGAAACGGGGTTAGCGCATCGTCTGGTCAGCCGGGTTAGGATCAAACCACCGCCTTGCCGAGCTGCCCTCTTAGCCGAGAGGGTCAATATAGGTGATATAGCGCCAGTACTGATATGTACGTTTGCTGGAGTCGTTATATCTTTGATTCTGTTAGGCATAGAGATACTTGTTAGTAAGTGTAAAGGAAAGTGCTTTAAAAAATCATCTACTGATCCAATTGAGGTGTTCGATGTTGATGATTGAATTAAATATATTTTGCATTTATTGGAAAAATATTTCTTAATGCACTAAAAAAATTTATTTTAAATTATATTACACTGCTTTCTCATTTTAAGCACCTATAATGATTATTTATGTTTAAAGTTTTTCTAATATATTATCAAATAAATAGAACTAAGCAAGTAAATTTCTTAATATTGTTTTATTTCAATAATTTCACGAATTTTTAATAAGTCCAAATCCCTCTTAGCGACGAATCAATATACATGATATAGCGCCAGTATTCGTATTTGGATACATTTGCCGTTATATCTTTGATATTGTTAAGCGTAGAGTTATTTGTTAGTAAATATAAAGGAAAGTGTTTTAAAAACTTATGCAGTGATTCAATTGAAATATTTGATGTTGATTAGCAATTTAAATATTTTTTTTTTTTCAATTTATTGAATTACATTAAACATTATTACAATCGTTATTTATACAGAGTGGAAGTGTCAGCACCACTTTAAATGAAACCACACCTTTAATTACTCTATAAAAGCTTAGTACTTTTTGTTCCCCCAAAAATGACGAAGTATTTTTTTCAAACAAAATAAATAATAAATTTATTGTTGTAATATAAAACGCCGTTTACCAAGAACAACGCACGCACACATAAACCTATAATAGGGAAACCGCCGCATACGCCTCATTCCGAATTCAAGTCGTAGGTAATGGCGACAAAGTTCAAAGTTGTTTAACTTTTAGTAGTATTTTTGTAGTAAATGTCTTTATGTTATTGGTATAACTGCGTCACACGAAATATAGTAAGCATAAACATCGTGAAATTAATAAAAAAATCCTATGTCTAAGCTGTTGAGGTATCTTGATTAATGTATATTATGTATGTATAGTATGAGTTTAAAATATTTTACCCTTTATGCTGTTCCCTTAAAAGGAGCGCTGACACTTCCATTCTGTATAACGATAATATAAATTTGAATATTTGTCTGTATGTTTGTTTATGCTTAAAGTTTTATACTTTACATTATTATATTTAATATTTAATTTAATTATAATAACTAATTTTATTAAAAATAGGTATACTAAATTAGAATATTTTGGCTTTCTACATTTTTGCTTATGCTTAAAGTTTATTATATTATAAAATAAATGTAAAAGTAAGCAAACAAATAAAATTTCCCAATATTTTTTTCATTTAAAAAATCCCACGAACTAATAATTATAATCGATAATACTCACGCGCCGAATATACTTATCAACGACGCCTTATCTTTGTATCGCAGCATCTTTAATCTATCACGTTTAGCTTAAAAATATCGATTATATTCTATTTAAATATGGAGAAATAACAAATGAAGTGCAATAAGGTGAAGTTTTCTAGAAGGTTTTGGAACATTTTTTTAGTTACATAGAAGTGCGGAAAATGAAGAAATTCTGTTTTTTACTATTGTGCATTATATCGATTGGTTTGTGTTTTGCAACGCCCAGTTGTCATGAGTTGCAACAGTCTCAGGTATTTTTTTTCTACTTTTTTTTTTAGGAAAAATCCTTCTTTTATATACATATAGAAGTAATTATATCGAATATTGAATCGCCATCGTCGCAATGGTCGTGAGTTCGATCGCCACTCGGGGGAATCATAATAATTCTTATTTACCCGCTCTGGTAGATGTGACGTTGAGTGTCGCCACCTAACACGCAATGTCTAGAAAATTACGCGGAACGTGTTAAATGGAGTGTCTTAACACTAAGTTTCTTCTGCATACCCTACAATGCGAAAAAAAACGTGAATAGTTTTTTTATTTTGCAGGTTCAAATCCGTGCCGACTTGATAAGTTATCCAATATATTTTTTAGCTATAGTTTTGTATCCTAATCATAGCAGGGCAGGCAGAGGGAACCTGGGAACCTAGTGTTAAAACAATTAAAACACTCCTCTACCTTACTTTCTGCCGAATTCTAAAGACATTGCGGGCAAATTGGCGGAACTCCTTGCCGCGTTTTGACTCGTAACCAGAGCTAGATAATAAAAAAATATTGAAAAACATAAATGAATCAGCTTTACATTGCAGAGTAGGCAGAGGGAATCTAGTGTTAAGACACTCCATTCCCCACTTTATGCCGAATTCTGGAGGCATTGCGTGTTGAGTGGCAGAACTCAACGCCGCGCTTTGCCTCGACACTAGAGTGAAGAAATGGAAATATAAATTTAAGTAAATATTCCATCTCCTCGAGTGGGGATCGAACCCACAACCAGTCGGTTTTACAATCACTTTGTGCCCCTGCGCCACGACTGGCCTAATATTGTACATTGTATAATATTAAAAAAAATATTCCATTCCCCCAAATGGGAATTGAATCTAAATACAGTTTTAAATAAAATAAATCTCTTTTACATATGATACATATTTATTTTCAGCTGGCATCGCTTAATGAGCGAATGACCCAAATGATTAACTCCTTGTATACATCACGTAAGTAGAAAACGATTGTTATGCATATTTTTTTGCTTAAAACAAAACAAGAATTTGTTTAGTTTAGCATTTTTATTGTTAAATTGTTACGAAGCTATTAGTTAATTGCGTTTTGTTAGTATTATTTTAGATGTTATATATAATTAATTATGTTGTTTTCTTTAGAAATGTTGTAATAACTCTGTGCTTATAAATATAATATTATTTAATTTATGGACACCGTCGTGGCAGAAGGACACAAGTGTACGACTGTAAACACGACGCTTGCGGGTTCGATTCCCACTCGGGGAAATGAAATATTTATATTATTTAGTATTTTCATTTCCTTGCTCTGGTGACTATTTATGAACTAGGCAACTAGCGTATGACATAACTATTTATTTTTACATAAAACACAAAATCCTAATCGTTCCCAACAAATATAAATTCCGACTAATAATATATTTTTTTCTCTGATTACATACATACATAATATATACTATATAAAGGGACACAAAGTGTGCCTGTAAATCGAATGGTTGTGGGTTCGATCCCCACTCGATGAAATGAAATATTTTTTTACATTTATATTTTCATTTGTTCGATCTGGCGTCGAGGCAAAGCGCTTTGAGTTCCGCCACTCAACACGCAATGGAGAACGGAGTGTCTTAAGACTAGGTTCCCTCTGCCTACCCTGCTTTGTGCGGGATATAGCGAGAAGCTGATTCTTACAATATTAACATTTCAGCAATAGCTGCAAAAGCTCACCTACCGCCACCGTTGTCAAGTTCGAATGCCACACCCAGCGACTGTCCCTACGATACAGCGTACTACCCCTACCCGTATGTGCCACCACAAGTCATTTACGTAGCCCCCCCTGTATCCTATCCACCTGCGCCAAGCATACCAGTTGCTCCAAAACCCACATACTATCCTTATACACCTGAATATCCTGAAGCTAGTGTGAAACCATCTTGGAGTTATTACGATCAACCTTATTCTATTCCTCCTGCGTATCCTAACGCTATTCCGTATCCGCCACCTCCTCAAGCTCCAGCACCTAGTTACCCGTTACCTCAGAACCCTTACCCACCTGCTCCGTATCCTCCTAACACATATCCTTCTAACTCTTACCCTCCTAGTACTTACCCTCAAAGTTACCCTTTACCCACCCCATATCCCCCTTTGCCTACATATCCTTATTCTTGGGACAGTTATCCTGAATATTCTAAACCACCTCAAGGATATCCACCGGTTCCACCACCGTATCCGTATCCAAGACAGCCCGAAATACCTCCACCTGTGCCATATTATGCGTAAAACTGTTAAGCGTGTTTAGTGTAAATGTAAGAATTTTTATATTAATAAATGAATATAATAATTATAAAATATGATTACATTAGTTTTTTTTTATTTCCTTAATTTTAATAACTTTTTAATTGATGGTTGGCTTTAAATTAAATGTTTAAATATATTTTTATATTTATATAGCTTTCTAACAATCCTATTTTTCGTATTCCTTATAATCTTTCACTAAAAACAATATTACGTAGAATCTTCGGTCAGCGAGAGCTTATATTTAATTGTATCGCATCTTAAATATAATATATGACAAAATAAATTGAAAAATTATAGAAAAACTAGTACCCCATAAATATAAGTTGTTTTTCAAACTTACAAATTTATTAATTTAAACATCTAATCTACTTTTAATATATTGACTTTTGTAACATAGGAAACAAAACTGTATACCCACAGAATAGCTGTAAATATGAAAGAGAGGCATATTTAACAGGTATTATCTTAGAGGCCAGTCGTGGCGCAGGGGCACAAAGTGTGACTGTGAAACCGACTGGTTGTAGGTTCGAACCCACTCGAGGAGAAATATTTACATAAATTTATATTTCCATTTCTTCGCTTTGGTGTCGAGGCAAAGCGCGGCGTTGAGTTCTGCCACTCAACACGCATTGCCTCCAGAAATTGGCGGAAAGTGGGGAATGCAGTGTCTTAACAATAGGTTTCCTCTGCCTACCCTGCTGTGTGCGAGATACAGCGTGAAGCTGAAAAAAAGAAAAAAAAATATCTTACTTATTTAGAAAACGTATAAATTTTCAACCTAAGTGTGGAATAACACTTTCAAAATGTTAAAAATATTAAAGATATCATCTTAATAGGTAAACCATTGCAGAAATCTATATAATCATTTGTAATTCTATATATTTACCTAATAAAGTCATTATCAATTTATTTACACAACGTTTACATAAATTATACATGCTTAATCATATTTCGTTACAGATGTTGCGCTATAGTTATAGGTTATAATTTCTTCAAAAATAATTTCTCAATATGATAATATATTATATATAAAATAAATCCATTTGATGTACAAGCCATAATTTATTCAACATGGGAGCATTCTACTTTATTTTAGCTTTAATCATTCAGGTAAATATTTTAATGATGTGAAATTGAATTAATAATGATTATTTTACGAAATAATCATGATAAAATAAATAAAAGTTAATATAATAATTGTAAATTTTCTGCACAATATATGTTTGTTTACTTTCTCTGTTGATGGCAAATATATAAAAAAAAATGTACATTACTTTCAGAGCGCTTTAACAGAAACTGATATAGACAATGATGATAACAAAATAGAATCGCGTGATAATTTAAAAATGCCGCCAGATGACGATTTAATTGGAAAAGACTATGAAGCAGCACCAAAAGACTGGATGGATCTATTCATTGGTTCCAATAGTAATATCTTTCCTACTTCATCAGCCGCTTTAATGGCACAGGCTACGTTTTCAGACAAAACTCCAGAAGAACAACTGGCGGAAATAAAGAAACTGGCCTGCGAAATAACAGAAGCAATCCAAAGCGAAATGGCCAATCTTTTAACATATGCAATTTCTATAACAGACAAAGAAGATTGTACTGATAATAAGCTGAGAAAGAAAAGGTCGATTGAATCACCTGTGGACAGCACAAAATTAGTTATGAGACTATTGAAACATATTAAATGTAACAATGAATACCAAAATATCGCTATAGAAAAGATGATGACTGCTCAAGAAATTGCTGACAAATACGGTATACAGTTCAATCCCGATCCTGAAATGTTATCAGACCTCGCTGTAGCTGCAAACGAACAAGCTAAAGAAATGTCAGAAATTTTAAAAGATGCTTGCGATCTTAAGAATGGAACACAAAATGAAACTGGATTAGTTAATGCAACGAAAAAACTATTAGAATGTGCTGAAACAGAAGCCGTTAAGCAGAACACAACTAACTTTGAAGCATCAAACAATATGGTCCACAACCACGTGTTGTATGTAGAACCAGAATATAATAGTAATTCCGATTTCACTAAATACAATTATTATTATAATTATCCATATGAAACCCAAATAGATACACCTGCGGTTCATCAACACTACCCAGTAAGTCCTAGGCCAAGTTTCTACGACTATATTTCAATGAATCCAACTCAAGAGTATTACCCCTATTGTTCTGTAGAACCTACAACCGTTATTTATCCTATCGAAGAACCAGTGGTTTCTCCAGATGTAGTTGGAGAAGAATATGAGGAAACTGTTTCGTCTAAGGTTTATGTAGATCATGAAGAACCAGGAGTATCAACGGTCAACCATGTAATGTCTTACACTTTGACTGAGAAAACTCATCTCAGATCTCCCCATGTGGATAATTTACCCCAACAAATGCAATATTACTTCTTTTTAATGTAAGTTATTATTAAGTGTTTCTTTTTGTTCAGCAATTATAAATATTTTTAGGTTATGTTAGAAAACATATTTTGTTATTTTAACTGACAATTTTAGCTAGTTTTTTGTTTATTCTTAAAATTTTATCTTTTATTGTTAGAATGAATATGATACCGAGAATATGATATCCGATACAAGAGAATGATGAATATCTAAAATATTATATTTAAGTAATAATTTTAAAAAAGAATAAACGTAAAGGATATTAAAATATAATAAAATACACAAAATTAATTTTAATATTAATATAATAAAGAAATATAACACACATACAATATCTACATTTTATTTTCTTTGGTTATATTTGTCACTTAACTATTGACTGGTGAAGCACTCGATACCAATACAAATGAACGTAACATAATAAATAATATATTAAATACTATTCTATTTAATTACTATACTATTTATAATAATTATAATAATAATATAATTAACACAACGAATTTTAAACGGAGTGGCACAGTGTTCGAATGTAAAAGCGACGGTTATGGGTGCGATTCCTTCTCGAGAGCATAAGTAGAAATTCGATTTTCCGGCCTTCATTTATAGCAGAGGTTCCCAACCTTTTCTTGATCAAGGACCACTTTTATATCACTCTTGGTAGCAGGGACCACTATGTAGGTATAATAAAACTAAATTAATAATTAAACAAAAAAAAATGTTCAATATCAAAAGTTGTAAAAAAAATCTGACATTTTGTATGATTGGGTGTGTTAATTTTTAAGTAAATATTAAAAATTAATGAATTTCAAAAGTATATTAGTAAATTTAAATGTCAAAATATCTCAGGAAACTAACTAAATTTAACTGTAGGCAGACTTTGCTCAAACATCAAAATTTTAAATCATTCGCAGACCATATTTTTGCTGCGGACCACTACTGGTCCACGGACCACTGGTTGGGAACCGGTGATTTATACGGACTCGCGATTATCCGAATTAATAATCGCGATAGTTACACCTATATCGTATGTTGCAAAATGTTTCTATTAAATAAATTCTTAATAAACAAACGTTTAATACATTTTTCATTGATATATATTTATTGTTTTTAATATACACATAACATTATCTACATATCATGCAACAAATCAGTTTTTTCAACATTTTCGATTATCAGAATGCCTAACTTAAACGAGTAATCCGGTCAATCGAGTTTCTGTAAATTATAATTCCGCCGCTCAATACAATATCTTGTCATTACGCCGATATGTGGGAAACGGAGAGTCTCGACACTTGATTCCCTCTGCCTACCCTGGTATATGCGGGATATAAAGTAAAACTAAAATCTTAACTACTAATTCTATTTAACTTTAGCTAAAAAACTGATAATTTAAAATTATATTCATTTAATATTTTTTTCTTAAGGTTTCCCTATTCAGGGTGCTGGGTGTTAAAAGGTAAACAAAATACAAAAAGGTTACCTTATAGGTCACGATTGATGAAGGTAATATATTTTCTTAAAATAAATATCGAAGTAATAAGTTTATAGTACTGTAAATTATACTATAGAGACATGTATGTAGCCCTTTCAGACTTATTAGAAATCAGATATATCATAAGTGCCGTGTGTTTTTTTTTAAATATCAATTAAATAATAGAGCAGCGTGAAGCTGCTTTTTTATATGAAGTAAAAGCACCTGATTCTCAAACTGTACTAGTATAAATAATATATCAAATTTTATATTTAAATATCTATACATACATATAATGAAACTATAACTTATCGCTGTCCGTACATAGAAGATATACGGAGGAGATATCATTATGACATTTATCAATGTAATATGACTCAAAACAATGATTTTTAAATTTGACAATTTGTCTGTGCGTGTGGTCACGCTAATCTCAGAAACGGCCAAACCGATTGAAATGGGGCCGTTCAAGTATTACGTAAGCACTGTAGGGGGGCGGGGGGGTCTTGGGTTTGCTTATTTTTGACGTTTTCAATGAAATATTTGTAAGAGGATTGCTTATTTTTGATGACATAGGGGTATGGGGTGTCAATAATTGCAAAAAAACTGCTTACGTAATACTTGAACGGCCCCAATGCAAATGTTTCCAATATTATAAACAAGCGAGTTTCCCTTAATATTGAGTGTTAGTTTTATTTAAATCGGTTCATAAGTTTAAAATGTTATGTCAACATAAATTATTGCATGGTAACATTGCCACAAAATAAGTGTTTTATTAGCTGTGGTGACACTTTTTTTTTCAATGTAAGGAAAAAAAAGTGGTTCTTTAAAAAAAATATGTTTTTTACTACACCACGAAAGTAATTCAGATGAAAAAATACGCAATTATGTAGTACAAGCTGACGAAGCCGCGACCGGGTCACTAATAATTAATTTAGTTTATAAATAATTCATTTTACTTTTAATATTAAAAATTCTATTTTTCAACATCAAGACAGGCTTTCAGGTAATAGAAAGAATAAAACATAAGAAATACTGTTATTATTATTAGCTATAAAAAAAAGTTTAAGAAACATTGTTTTATAGGTTTACATTTTGTCTCAAGCCGACATAAATAGACTAAAGATACATGTATGTGTAAGATAAAAATGGTAACATTAAACAAACTTACTCCTAATCCATATTCTTATCTTCTATTTTTAAATACATTTTCTTATTTTTTAAGATATTTTTCCAATAATCTTTGTTTATCTTTTATAATGAAAATAAAAAAATGACATTATTAGAGAACTTAAGAATATATAGGTATTCAAAAGTATAAACTTAATTTAATATGAAACATACTTTAAAATATAAATAGCAACAAATATTTATACTAACTACAGTAGGATACAAAAGTAGTGGCCCCCTGAAGTAAAACTTTCTGAAATTTTTCGAATTGACTCAGGATGAAAATAATCAAAAGTAGGAAAAATCTTAAAAACAAATTTGCACAGCCGTCTACCGCTAACTTCGGGGTGGCCACAACTCGTCGACCGTATTGTATATATTATATATTTATATAATATTGTTGAATATTTTATACCTTATTATAACTCTGGGTTAATTATATTATCTATGCGCGTAGTATGCAGTGTATGCGCTATTATGGCCGCTGTGAGGTTGATATCTGGAAACCAAAAAAAATATTAATAATATTAATAGAGGCCAGTTGTGGCGCAGGGACACAAAATGTGACTGTAAAATCGACTGGTTGTGGGTTCGATCCCCACTCGATGAGATGATATATTTACTTAAATTTATATTTACGTTTCTTCGCTCTGGTGTCGAGGCAAACCGCGACGTTGAGTTCTGCCACTCAACACGCAATGCCTCCAGAATTCGGCAGAAAGTGGGGAACGGAGTGTTTTAACACTGGGTTCCCTCTGCCTACCCTGTTGTGTGCGGGATACAGCGTGAAGCTAATAATTTAATATGTAAAGTTAAAAATAATATTTTCTTATTATAGGTATTAATTATATGTAAACAATAATGTAATTAATATATATGATAAGGAAATTAGATGTTATAATAAAGTAAAAAAATTGGTACGGACCAAGTGTCTGTAGTGCAAAGTAATAAAAATAAAAAAAATAACAAAATTATTTATATTAAAAAATTTCCTCTTTTCTTGTAGCTTAGCAGAGCTAGTTAATTATACACCGAATGCAGAGCCATCTATCGGGTCAAATAATGTTTTCAAATCACTTGCCAGATGGCACTGCAATCGATTGTAACAGATAGTATAATAAATATACCACTCGCTATTTAGTATAATTATATTCTGCCTTATATTTCAATATGATATGATTTAATAAACAATAATAATTTATGATGATAATTATAATATACATAATAATTATTTAACAAAATATAATTAATAATAATTTTGTATTAGCATATAAAGTATAGTACTTTTATTATTTTTACCTACAATGAAAGTTTCAGTCGGATATCATTAAAGAATTCCTCGAGTTGGAATCGAACCCACAATACTCCCGTTTACAGTCAAATTTTGATTAAAAATAAAGTTTTTTTATGGAAAGGACAAGACGAACGAGCGTACGGGCCACTAGATGGTAAGTGTCACCGCCGCGCAAGACCCCGTGTAATACGAGCTACAGGTACGTTGTCGGCCTTTCAAATATTAAAGATATTTAATATTTTTAAACATAACTTACATAAGAGGCCGTCGCTGAACCAGCGACACGGCAACTAGAAAACTAGGAGGTGTGAATGGAATGAAGTGTCTTACTTAACACTAGGTTCCGTCGGCTCCCCTGCTACAAGCGTGATGCAACTTACCGTACTGTATGTGCGTGGGCGTACAGAGGGCCGCTGGCGCTGGGGTCGGCGGCGTAGGGCTGCGCCAGCGGGTAGGGCTCCGGCGCGGGCTCGCGGCGCCGCGGCGTGTTACGGTGCGTGTTTTGTTCTGGTGGACTGAAAGTAAGAAAATATTTTATAATTTAAAAAATATTAAAATATAACCTAAAAGCTGTAATATATTACATATTTAAATATTTTTCATGGCCGTTTGCAAAACATTTTTTTTTGTTTTCAAAGAAACTATTTTAATATATACTATTTATATCATACCTACTACGCTAAATAAACTATAAAAATACTGCTTCTTCTATTGTCACTTAATTTTGAAACATGATATCTTCACCCGATTGCAATTTTATAGTTATGTGACGTCATTCCAAATTTCACATGGCGGAACACCCAAGATGGCAGATTTAAGTATTTTCAATGCATCCCTACAATATAGGTGTTAAATAAAAGAGCTTGCTGACAATAATTAAAAAAAAAACAATAAAAGTAAAAAAGACTTTTAAAAACAAGTTTTTATTTAAATGCACTAAAAAGTGTAAAATAACGTTTTCCTTTAATAGATACTTTTACTATCAACTTCCTTTTATCTTGTTGTCATTACTATTATTCTATTACTATTACTATAGTTTTTAATTATTTTTTTTAGTTATAACATTTGTACCGGCACGGTGTGTGTTCAGTTCTACAAACAAATGTATCATTAATCAAATAATATTCGCCATGTGCGTAAACTCGGGGTAAAATATAAAAAAAAAAAAATACCATTTCCCGGTACAGATTAATCTAAATAATATATGGATGTCATTTGTCGTTGAGTGTCAAAATAACGTATTAGCACGTAACACGACCCCGCCTAGAGGCGGTTTTTATAAATAGGTGAGTATATATATTTTTTTCAAAGTAGCCAGTCGTGGCGCAGAAGCGTAAGCATTCTACTGTAAGCGTTATAAGTTGTGTGTTCGATTCCCACTTAAGGAAATAAATTACTTAATCAATCAGCTTCACGCTGTATCCCGCACACAGCAGGGTAGGCAGAGGGAGCCTAGTGTTAAGACACTCCGTTCCCCACTTTCTGCCGAATTCTGGAGGCATTTGCGTGTTGGGTGGCAGAACTCAAGGCCGCGCTCAACTTCGACACCAGAGCGAAGAAATGGAAATATAATATAATAAATAAATTACTTAATATTTTAATTTCCTCACTCTGGTAACGAGACATAGCGCGGTGTTTAGTTCGGCGGAAAATCGTGAACGGAATTGTGTAAATGAGAATGGAGTGCCTTAACACTAGGTTCCCAGGTTTCCCCTGCCTACTCTGCTATGTGAAACTTAAAAAAAAATATACCTTTATTTATACCTATATTCATAGTTAAATCCAACGTAGTTACATGTTTTTACTTATACCTACCAATACGATAGGATAATTGTTTACACATTTCTAAATATCTTCTTAATAATTTATTACAGCATATTTTAAGTTTTACAACACGTTCTGTTCCGCCATTGGTGTTCTGCAGTATAATAAATTGTTCAATGTAAACACTATTTAACACGGCGTCGAATTATAGCGCGAATAAAATTTATGTGAAGTTAATCAGCCAATGCTGTGTGAAACATTGTTTATGTAAACAAGTAGGTAAAATTCGAATTACCTATAAAGATAAGTATTTAATGTACCTAAAAGATTTGATTTGAGGCCAGTCGTGGCGCAGGGGCACAAAGTGTGACTGAACAATCGACTGGTTGTGGGTTCGATGCCCACTCGAGGATATGAAATATTTATTTAAATTTATATATCCATTTCTTCATTCTGGTATCTTTTTAAGTTCTGCCACTCAACAATCAATGCCGGATTATCTTAACACTAGGTTCCCTCTGCCTACCCTGCTGAAGAAGTGAAGTTGAAGAAGAAGAAGAATTAGTATTGATTTTAGTTTAATCAGCTTCACGCTGTATCTCACACTCCGTAGGGTATACAGAGGGAACCTAATATTGAGACACTCCGTTACCGAATTCTAAAATGTCATTAAAAGTTCTGGAAATCCTTGTGTATTGAGTGGCGGAACTCAAGGCCGCAAAACAAATGTATGAATTTAAAAATATATTTTATTTACTTGGGTTCCTCTGCCTCGGCTAAACTCATTGATTTTAGTTACAATAGTAAATACTACGCAACCGTCAATTTTTAAATTCCAGTCGCTGTAAAGTATAACATAAAGATAAAAATAATTGTTGCATCTCCCTCATCATTTAATAATTACTTACTTCTATCTGTATAAGAAGAAACAACTCACAAGACAGACATTTTACGACATATAAAAAAGAACTATAAAGGAACCTTTCATAATATAAATTATAAACTATTCAAAACGTTTCCACCATTTTAAAATAACATAAATCAAAATATACGGCCGCAAAAAGTGTCTTTATTAAAACAAACCGGGCGACGTGCGCACGTCATTGACAATTAAATTGGCGGGAAGCGCGTCGCGTCCGCCATTACTGTCAAACTCTTTAGTCTATGGCCGAGTCGTAAAAGTAAATTGTCACCGGCTGTTGAAACGGAACGGAACGGAACGAAACTTAAACATAAAATATGTATAATCATTTCGTGTGGCTGATTCATAGTGTTGTGACAACATGTGAGAAATGTGGTGTTAGTTTACTTGGTAGGTAGTATTTTTTTTCTTTTAATTATTGACGTTGCAGGGGCACAACGGGGTGACTGTAAACGGGACAGGTTGTGGATTCGATTACCACTCGAGGAAATGAAAAATGTAATATTTTTATTTCCTCGCTCTGGTAACCAGACAAAACATTTTGTTGAGTGCCGCCAAACAACAAAGGCGGTCTGCCTTTGTACCATATTAGAATTTGATATACCAACATACCATGCGACGGCGCTGAATTCCGCCACTCATCACGCAATGCCTCCAAAACTCGGCGGAAAGTGGGGAACGGAGTGTTTTAACACTAGATTCCCTCTGCCTACCCTGCTGTGTGCGGGATATAGCGTGAAGCTATTTTTTTTTTCATATCATGTTTTTTTCAATAAAGGGTTTTAATTGATTGATTGTAAGATTACCAACGTGAGAACATGAAAATATTAAACTTTTCATTCCCCCAGGGGGGGCGCACCCACAACCATCTATGCCACTAGACTACGACGGCCTCGTAGTGTCATCATATTTTTTTGTGAAAATGGCCAAATGGAAAGAACAGGTATTTTAATAATAATAATAATAATATATTTATACCTAAATCATAAAATTACTTACCAATCGTCGGGATCGCAATCCCTGAATCCCTTTGCGAACGGATTGCTCGCTATTTTCAATTGCGTTATCTGGAAATTTAAAAAATATATATATTGTCGAATATTTGGGAAATGTATTGATGCCGTCGTCGTGGCACAGTTGCACAACAGTGTGGAAACGTGATCGTTGTGGATTCGATTCCCACTCGGCGGAATTTATTGGATTCCGCCACTCAAAGCGTAATGTCTCCAAAATTCGGCGGAAATCGGGAAACGTAATTTATTAAAGTAGGTTTCCCCTGCAACCCTGCTGTACACGAGCTCACCCTGTGGTTTTGGTAGGCGGTGACGGCGGTGAACCCCGTCTCGGGGAACACGAAGGTGCGGTATGGCACGGTGCCGGGCGCCGCGCTCTGCCCCTCGCCCGGCAGGAACACCACGTGCAGGCGCGGCTGGTAGCGGTGCATCGAGTTCAGGATTATCTGCTTATCGAAATAATTACTCGTGAGGATGACGCGGTGCAGTGAGACCACGTAATAATTGTGGGTTTGATTCTCTTTCGTTAAAATATATTATTTTGATTTCCACAGTCTAGTAACAAGACAAAGTTTGTCGTTAAGTTTCGCCACTAAACACGAAATCTTTACAAATTTGAGCAGTGCGCGGGTAGCCGAATGTGTTACACTAGGTTTCTTCCCTCTACCTGCCCTGTATTCTATATGTGAAAAACAGCGTAAACCTAAAAAAATAATAAGAAAAAGAAATATTTCTAATCTTTAATTTTATCTTACATAGGAATATTATTGATATATCGTATACATTTTTTTAATATTCACGTTAAGTTAGATAGAGAAAAATGTATGTTGAAATATTGAATGAAACAAACTACTTATACTAAACAAATTGTGCAATCAGCTAGACATAATTTTGTTACAGTAGCTCTCTTTTATACCTCCCTCTAATTAAAAAAAATAATAATTAAAATAACCTCTTCACATTTAAAAAAGAGATATTTTTATAAATGAATATTTCGCGCTCTTACTATCGAAATTCAAACCACGTTATATCTTACTAGTTTGAATAAATAAAAAAAATATATATTAATTTTATCAGTCGTGGCGCAGGGGTACAAAGTGTAACTGTAAATTCGATTAGTTGTGGATACGATCCTCACTCGAGGAGATGAAATATTTATTTAAATTTATATTTTTATTTCTTGGCTTTGGTGGGGAGACAAATCACGGCGTTGAGTTCCGCCATTCAACACGCAGAATCCTTCAGAATTTAGCGGAAAGTTAGTAACACAGTATCTTAACATTGGATTCCCTACTACTACAGAGGGAAGCTGATTTAATTTCATTTATTTTATAATAATCATTCCCTTAGATCAGGATAGTTTCGTTAGAGCCTCATATTACATAGCATTTATTTAATATAAAAATTAAAATTGTACTTAATTAACTATCTACGGGCAGCTTTCGTAATTTTTATGAAAATATCCATAAATAAAATACGATCGACGAGTCGTGGTCACTCTAAAGCTAGTTCTAAACGCTGTTTTGCGTATTTGGCACTCGGGAAGAAAATAATCAAAAAATAATAACAATTTTTAATAAAAAAAACTAACTTCCACCGGATCCTATAATCAGAACCTATCCAAACTCTCATCAAACTACTATTGAAGTGTATTCTTTCCAATTAAAAAAGAATCATCGAAATCTGTTCGCGAGATATTGAGTATTCGCACATACTTAATGCATATATAAGACTTATATATATACGCCCAATATTAATAACCTATCTCCAACGTCTATCTTAGATTGTTTCATACATCTATCCAATCTAGAGATTGGATAGATATATGAAACAATCTAAGATTGACGTTGGATATAGGTTATTAATACTGGGCGATAGACAAGAGACTCACGTGTCCGTTGTCGTCGAGCTGGTTGTTGGTGAGCTTGAGCTTGTCGAAGGCGACGAGCTGGCGCGTCCAGTGCGCGCCCGGCGCCGGCGAGTCGGGGTGCACGTGGATGCGCGGCGGCGACACCGGGTCCGCCTTGCCCGCCACCACCCAGCTCGAGCTGCCCAAACGTATGTTACAATACTTGTTTAGAAAACGTATCCTGGAGACCGACCGAGGAGGAGGCGCGGGTTCGAGTCCCGCTACGTTCAAATTTTTATACGTTTTCTAAATAAGTATTTTTCTTTCCTAAGTGTGGAATAACACTTTAAAAATATTCAAAATATAACATATTCATATTATAGAAGTCAATGTAACGCCAAAACCTACTCAACAGATGATAATAAAATTTGATATATATATTTTTAGAGATATTAAAAAAGATATAGGATGCTTTTTATTAAAATATATATTATCCTATAGTTATAATGTAAAAATAAGTTTAAGCGAGCGAAACCGCGCTTATTTTACATATTTTTTTTGACATTTTTAAAGTTTTGCTTAGGAAAGAAAAATACTTATTTAAAATGATGAAAACTATACCTTGATGAAAACGTATCGCCTAGAGGTCAGAGCGCTTGACCGGTTTCCAAAAGGTTCGGGTTCAAATCCCACTATGTTCAATTTTTATACGTTTTCTAAATAAATAAATGAAAAAGAAATCTGAATAAAGAAGAGATATATGTTTAATTATAAAATCTTTTAATTCTCTACTGCAATTTTATTTAATTAATTCAATGGAGGCATACAAAGAGAATCTAATAATCTCTATATATAATAAGACAGTAAAAATATTTTGTCTGTACATTTAGTAATTTTGACTGAAATGGATAGAGGGACACTTAAAAAGACTAATAGAAAGCAAAAAGATTTTTTTTGAATTTCTTGTCTGTCTGTCTGTCTGTCTGTCTGTCTGTCTGTCTGTCTGTCTGTCTGTCTGTCGACATATTGTTGTCCGCATTTTTCTCTGAAACTACTGAACCGATTTACTTGAAAA